>ML778371.1:1037653-1059463 GCA_009831015.1 Picea engelmannii | reverse complement strand
TTCTCTCACCCAAGTTGGATTTCTCTTGTGAGAGATCGTCACACGGGGAGGTTCTTGAGATTTTTTCATATCATGATCTTCTAGAAACTCATCATCAGGGGTAATTGTAACTTCCTTCATGGGTTCTGCAACTCTAGGAGCTACAGGTTCTTCTTGATATAATTCTTCAAGCTCACATTTCCTTGATATTTTGAGTGTTGCATCTTCATTAAAGGCTACATCTCTGTTGATCTCAATATAATGGTAACCTGGTATGTAAATTATGAAGGCCTTAGAGACTTCACAGTATCCAACAAATATTCCCTTCTTTCATGAAGGATCCAACTTGGTTCTCTTTTCTTTTGGAATGTGTACAAATACTGGAAAACCAAATATTTTGAGATGACTTACTTCTGGCTTCTTTCTGGTGAACATTTCTTCGGGATTTTTGAATCCAAGTGCACTATGAAATAATTTGTTTTGGACATATATTGTTGTTCTTATTGCATTGGAAGATCTTGATCGTGAATCACAGTCTTTTCTTCTTCCATAATACTTCTATTCTTTCTTTCTACTACACCATTTTGTTGAGGATTATAGGGAGTGGTGATCTGCCTCTTAATCCTGACATCTCTACAAAAACTTTTGAATTCATTTGAAGTGTACTCTCCTCCATTGCCTGACTTGATTATGTTGATTTTCCTTTCGGAGAGGTTTTCTACCAAGGATTTTAATTCCTTGAACTTTCCAAGTACTTCATCTTTTGATTTCAAGAAATAAACCCAAGTCTTATGTGAGTAGTCACCAATAAAGGATACATAGTATACATACCCTCTTAGAGAGGTTGATGGCATTGGACCGCATACATCTAAGTCAAGTTCCAAGATTCCTTCTTCTTTATTGTCGCTCTTTGGAAAAAGATTATTTATGTTCTTTCCTTGTGCACATCCCTTGCATACTCTTTCATGATCAACCTTTAATTCTGGTAAACCTGTAACTACCTTTCTTACATATGGTAATTCTTTGTAGTTGAAGTGAGCTAGTCTTCTATGCCAAATTTCACAGGGACTTTTAGTAGAGTGAGTCAAGGCTACATCTGAGTAACCTTTTATCTTGTATAAACCACCTTCTTCTATTCCAATAACAACTAAATCTTCTATATTTTTTTCCTTTAGGCCACACAAGAACTTAACCATCCTTGAATTCAACCCTGAAACCTTTCTTATATAGGGTTGAAATAGAAAGTAAATTCTTTGTCAAACCTACTACATAGAGTACATCCTTGATTCTCATCAGAGTTCTTGAATCAAGTTTGTAGGTGGATTCTCTCATTCCTTTGATAGGGTAATGATAATCATCTCAAAGTGAAGCTTTCTAGGGGAATTCATTTTCTATAAGGCTAGAGATAATATCTTTCTGACCTATCATGTGTTTAGATGCACCACTGTCTATGAGCCAAGTATCCTCTCCAGGTGTCACAAATCCTGAGAGGGTGGAAAACAAAACATAATCTTCAATCTCTTATTTAGTTAACTTATTGGGTGGCTCATCATCTTTAGTTGCATGGGCATGATGTGTTTTGTTATTTCTCCTCTTGTATTCTTCCCTTCTAATAGGACAATTCTTAGCAATGTGTCCCATCTTATCACAATGATAACATTGATAGGAGGAGAAATATTTTCCCTTTCTTTGATACTTATGATATTTCTGGAATCTCTTTGGAGAATGTGATTCTTTATGAAAGTGGATATCCTTTTGAAAATGAGACTTCTTCATTCCTCCTTTAGCATGAGCAGCTAGGGCTTGATCTTCATATCTTAAGAGGATGGCTTCTCGGTTAGCTACTCTTGCTTCTTCTTGAACGCATTCTTCCCATAAACTGTCAAATTGGAGTTTCTCTTTTCTTGCACAAATAGTTTGGATGAAGGAATCCCAAGGTATTGTGAGGCCATTAAGAGTTGTCATTATGAGTTCATCTTCATCTAAGTTGTCTCCAATTTCCTCTAATTGTTCCTTGAATTGAAAGACCCTAGAGAAATAGTCTTGAACTGCTTCTCCTTTTTGCATCTTTGTATTCTTGAGTTGGGTTCCCAAGTTCATATTTCGGTTGATGTTCTTTCCTTCATACATTCTAGTTTGGGCATCAAACATATATTTTGGATTATTATTAGAAGACACTTGAGAGATCAAGTGATCTTTAATAGAGTATGCAATTATCCTTTTATCCTTAATCATATCCTTCTTGTACTTCTCTTTGGCTGCATCTTCTTCGGGTTCTGGTACATTTTCTTTTATGAATTTTTCAAGGTCATTCTCTTCAAGAATGAGTCCAATTCTATACTTCCAGGAACGGAAATTTTCCACACCTTCTATCTTGTCAACAAGCTTTGTGCTTGCAGACATCTTCACCTAGAGCTAAGAAAATGAACAGAAAATGAAAGTGTTCAAAAATTGAAACTGAGCTTACTAGGAGATGCGTTCGGATGATGCAAGTTTGATGGAGCTGATTGTTTTAGAAAATTCCAAGCTTTACCCCTTGAAACTTTATCTGTGCAATTAAGGACTAACACTTCTGGTATTGGTTCTGGTTTCATGGTTTTCTAGTTTTCTAGTACCAGTCAAAACTAGGGTTACTTTCCGGAGAGTCTAGCCACTGAAAAAGTTCACTCAACCTGCCAAAAGATGGGGTAGGGCAAGGCGCACTTCCCAAGATAGTTTTTGGTCAAAAATTCCTCTTTAGTAAAAACCCCTAATTTCCTTGTATGACAACATTGACGTTTTTAGATACCCAATGAAAGGTGCTCTATTAATTCAAGCTTTGATGCCATGTTAAATTTTAGTGTTTTTATTAGGTTATTTCCAAATTAAATGAGTATTCAATGCATTTCCAAAACAACAACATAAAAAGGATCACTGAAATAAACACAATCACAAAGTACACAACATTTTATCCTGGGAAACCCTCATGGGGGAGAAAACTCAACAAAAACTTCCTCAATAATAGATTGTCAATACAATGCCAAGACTAAGACCAAAACACCAATAATAAACCAAGATTGAGCATGTGCCTCTCTTCTCCTTCCTCCTGCAACTGCAACTGCCTTCAAGATATGTGCACTAGATGATTTAGTGTGAGAGGTTTGGAAGTGAGGCACCATCCTCACATATAAATACTAGTTGAGGAGGTGCTAGGGTTATGTCCCTTCACTTGGTAGGACCAACTTCTTCTAGAAGTGGTTAAACCACTTTATAAACACTAGGGGCCGACTTTATAAATACCACCATATAAATATGGTTTGACCATTCCAAAAAAAGGGATTTGATCTTAGACAAGACCTGACATGATCAATCCACAAAAGGGGATTTGATATGTAAGATAATAATTCGAATATTATTAGAATATTATTCGAAGTTACAATATTTCAACAGCATTGTCTAGCATGTCGAATCCATAGTTGCAACTGCTCGTACCATCTATACTCTCTCCATTAGAGGTGTTTGTACCTGCACTCGCCCTCATCAACCTCTAGTGATTTAATCGTGCCGAAGAACCCTAATTTTTGTTGTTGTAAGCATGGTAAAACTTAGAATCGTCATCATTTTCACCGTCTCCTCACCCGATTGTAATCATTTGGTAATCACTCGTTCAATTCTCCTTCTCATTGAGTAAACGTTCATTAACTCAATAGGTTGTGAACTGACTCCATTCAATCTCAAATTGTTTGTAGAACAAATCTTGCATTCGAGAACATAGAATACATGTTTGAAGCTCAAGATTAAATTTTGAAAGGCCTAGGCGAGTGATCTTTCCGAAGTAATTAGTGTCACTATCACCCCTCCAGAAGTTCTTTCACACCATTTTTAATAGGCATTGTGAGATATTCCTGCCGCTCACTCTGGTTTCATGGACAAGAAAGAACCAATTCCTATTTATCCATTATCGGTTTGAGGAATTTTCCATCTGTCAATGAGTTTTCTAAACTGACAATAGAGGTAAACCTGCGCATAACATTGATTAGAGTTTTGGTTTTGGCATCGTTCACATTCCGCCTCTCGAAAAGAGAGTCAAGATCATCAACTGTGGACTCTAATCCATGGTTTCTCTACTTCCAATTGTTGGCCACCCGTGTAGAAGGAAGTCTCTGGTGGGTAACTTCGGGTTCAACCCTCTCGTCCTCGACAAGCCCTTCTCTCGTGGATTTGTGAGCGATAATGGTTTGGCATTGAATGACTTGGAGATTGGCTAGAGACTAAAAAAGACGACAAATACTTTTGAAGTGTACAACTGCATGCCAGATAAATATTATATGTCATTGGTACCTTTAATATATGAAATGGCGACTGCTTGATTTTTATATATCTATGACCATCGAAGAGTTAATTGTAGGCCACAATAATACCCAATGGAGTGACTCATCCTCTTCCATACAACAATTTGTATTTTCTTTAGCGACTCGAAGTGTATGTAGATCTTTCCATCTGTTTTAGAATATTTTCTTAGATTTGCAGCAAATCTATTCAACCGATATTTCAAGTTCTTAGTGAGAGTACTCGATTGGGGCCTAGTCCATCGGTCCAAATTGTATCTTGAATTGAAAGTAATTTGTGTTGGTGTTTTAACTAATTCCATATTTGATAATTATTTTTCTTATGATTTTCCTATTGTTACCATAAAATAATTACACCATGCACAAGAGACACAAGATATATCCTGGGAAAACCCTTTTACAGGAAAACCTAACCAACTTTTCTCTAGAAAAATTGATTCCAAGATATTACCAATACGTCATCATTAATAGTTAAAATACCATACAAAAAATATCTTCTCCAAGGATATCATCACCGAGAACTAGCTCCTCAATAATATGATGAAGAATAACCAAACAAGAGCTTCTACAAGTGTGGCACACTCTCCAAGATAACCAATAACCCCAAAATAATGAATCTACCAAAATTGCAGCTACAACCTTCTTGTGCGCACTGCAAAAGGAGTTGTCTGACTGTCAAAATGAAATGAGCCAATCCTATATTTATACTGATCTGGGCATCAGTCTGGGGCCAACTTCTTATTTATGGTTCTTCAATTTTATTATTATCATTTCTATGGGGATGAATTCTCTTCCTGGGTCTTAAACTTATTCATGAGGCTTCTGTAATGGTGTAGATGTTCTTCTTGTACTTTCTTGTGGAGAATGATTGCCCGAAGTTGCAACTCTCCAACACTCCCTCTCAACGAGGGAGTCATTCTCTATAGTTGGATTTATTTTGTTATAGAACGGTTTTAATATTTTAACCTTGTACAATTATTTACTACAAACATATTTTCAGGAAAAGAACATAAAATATACAATGGAAAATACAAATATTACACATATATGTTTCCCTTGGAAACCTAAACCGGGAAAACCAGCATATTCTATATTCATTCATGGTGATACATTGTTTATAATACAATATACATATAGGATCCAACGACATCCAAAACCCTAACCCAATGACCTAGATTAGTCAACAAACCTAATTCCTTAACCGAAAATAGATAATCATTGACGGAAACCATGTGCCGAAAAACCTCCCAAAAATGGACACGAAAATCAAGGCGACATGAAAAACGAAGCAAAAATGTGACATGTTTTCCCCCTGCACGCCCGTCGCAATGTAGCATACACGTTTTTCCCCTACGCGCCCATTGCAATGTAGTAAACACTAGATCTAGTCATGAAAATAATATAACACATACCCAACATTATCCCTCTTGTTTTTTTATTTGCATACAGGGGTTTACATGGTTACATAGTCAACAATCCAGGGCAACAACGCCCATGGATCCTCTACACCAATATAACTTCTCAGTGCTCACAAATTTTGTTAATGAATCTACAACATTCTTCAAAGTGTCCACCTTCATCAGAAACACTTTTTTTTCTTCAACCATGTCTCTCATAAAGTGATATTGAATATCAATATGATTTGTCTTTGAATAATAATACGGGTTCTTCACCATAAAAATTGCACTCTGGTTGTCACAATCTATCCTTACAGCTTGTCGTACCAACCCAATAATTGCACACAATATTTGTAACCATAATACTTCCTCACTTGCATGAGTGGCTACCATGTATTCAACTTATGTAGTTGAAAGTACCACTACAGCCTGTGTTTTTCTCATCCAACTGATTTCTCCTCCAAACAGGTTAAACACATACCTGCTAGTAGATCTCCTACGATCCAAATATCCAACCCAGTCTGCATCCACAAAGCCATGTATGTCCAACACTATGTCCAATCCTGGTCTTCCTTGGTAGCACAATCCATAGCTAGCAGTGCCACACAAGTACCTGAAAACCCTTTTTATTGTTGTCCAATGCTCCTTCACTAGTTTTGACATATACCTGCTCAAAAATCCCACTGCATGTGCAATGTATGGTCTAGTACAGACCATTGCATACATCAAACTACCAACTTCACTCACATATGGAACACGAGACATGTCCTCCTCCTCCTCATGTGTCTTGGGACACTAATCTGCAGATAACATTACACCAACAAGAATAGGGGCCTTGATCGGTTTATATTCCTACACATTAAACCTCTCCAATATTGTCTCGACATATTTTCTTTGATTTAACTAGAGTTTCGTCTTTTTCTAATCTCTTTTAATTTCCATGACCAAAATGAAACTTGAAGCATCGAGATCCTTTATGTCAAATTTAGAGGACAACTGAGTTTTCACATCTTGGATAATCTCCTTGTTGTTTACTATCAACATGTTATCCACATACAAGACCAAATAAATCAAATGATCACCAATTAATTTAAAATACACACAATGATCCTATTTTCTTCTTGTGAAGCCAAGTCCCAACATATAAGTATCAAATTTTTTATACCACATCCTTGGTGATTGTTTTAAACCATACATGGAATTTTCCATCTTGCATACCAGCTCCTTCTTTCCCTTCACAACAAATCCTTTTGGCTGCTTCATATAGATTTCTTCTTCCAGATCACCATGTAGGAATGTTGTCTTCACATACATCTGTTCTACTTCAAAATCAAATGTAGCAACAACAAATAACATAAATCTTATAGAATTTAACTTGGCAACAAGAGAAAAAATCTCACCAAAATCAATTCCCTCAACTTGGGAATAACCTTTTGCTACTAACCGAGCTTTGTATTTCTCCAATTTTCCTTTTGCATTTGGCTTCTTTTTAAATACCCATTTGTTGCCAATGGGATTTCTTCTAGTATGAAACTCCACTAGACCCCAAGTCTCATTCTTATCCAAGGATGTCATTTCTTCATCCATGGTCTTTTTCTAGAACTTCTCATCCTCTATATCCACTACCTCCCTGACAGTTCTAGGATCATCATCAATAATAGACAAAGAAAAATTTGAATGGAAATCAGATGGAGTATACCTTTCTAATAGCCTTCTTTCTTGAATCAATCTCCTCAATACTGGAGTATGAGGATCTTCTTCTTCTTCTTCTTCTTCTTCTTCTTCTATAGAGTCTAATTCATCATCCTTTAATTCAAACTCTATTTTTTCTGGTTCTTCCTTACTTGGTAGGACTTCTTGTTTAACAACATCCTTCATTTCTCTAAATACCACATCTCGTCTATACACAAACTTCTTAGTATTTGTGTTCCAAAAGATTATAACTTTTGAGACCATCTTTATACCCAATAAAGATACACTTTTCAGCCTTCTTATCTAGCTTACTCATGTTTTCCTTTGGAACATGAAAATAGGCCACACAACCAAATACCTTGAGATGTGTGAGAGAAGGTTTCTTACCAGTCCATACCTCTTATGGATTCTTGTCATCCATTGTTGATGAGGGTGATCTGTTGAATAGGTAACATGTAGTACCCACTACCTTCGCTGATAATTATTACCCTAACTCGACACCAATGAACATACACCTTGATTTTTCCATCAGTGTCATATTCATCCTTTCTACAACTCCATTATGTTGAGGTGTATATGGAGTAGTATTCTTCCTTTCTATACCGTAATTTTTATAGAATTCTTCAAATTCATTCCCGTAGAACCCTCCACCATTACCTATCCTCGACAGCCTAATTCTTTTCTCTATTTGATTCTAAACAAGAGACTTAAACTCTTTAAACCTGTCAAAGACTTCAAATTTATTCCTGAGGAAATATATCCAAGTATTTCTCGAGAAGTCATCTATAAATGAGACTTAGTACATAGATTTTCCCAATGATGGAACCGACACAGGTCCAAACACATCATTGTGAACTAGCTGTAAAATTCCTTCTTCCCTCGTTGCACCAGAGGGGGATATTACCCGATTTTGCTTCCCATATACACAATGTTCACAAAAATAAAAATCTAGAGAGCATTTAGACATACCTTCAACCATATATTTATCGTGTAGTAGTTGAAGACCCTTCTCTCTGATATGCCCCGGCCTTTGATGCCACAACATAACCTTTTCTACAAAGACTGTAAGATTTATTTCTTCTTCAAATCCAATATCAGGAACAATGGAACTATTAAACCCATCACTAATAGTTCTTCCTTGCAACTTATATAGATTTATAAACCGAACTCCCTTTAGAAACACCATTGCTCCTCGAACCATCCTACATGATTCCTTTTTAAATATTTTTTTTACCCCTACATTGTCCATTTTTCTTACATAAATCAACTTTTTGGCCAAATCTAGGATGTGTATAACACCAAGTAGTGTTATAATCCTTCCATATATGAGCCTCAACTTGAATTTTCCTCGTCCTATGATTTTGGTTGTCGAATCATCACCTAGGAAAACATTACCTCCATCATAACTTTCATATTCACAGAACCACTCCCTGTGGGGAGTCATATGAAAAGATGTGTCTGAGTCAACCAACCATGCCTCATGATCTTCATGTGTGCTTGAAGAAGCCAAGTACACATCCCCTCCTTCTTCCTTGGAGGTCTTTTCTTCTTTAGAAGGAGCTTCTTCAGATCCCTTCTTTTCTCAATTTTGGATCTACACTGATTCTTGTAGTGCCCTTCTTTTCCAAATATCCAACATACCTTTACAAAATTTCTGGGAGATTTAGATCTACCCTTAGACTTATATCTCCCACTTGAGGACTTAGATCTATTTCTATCTTGGGAGTGTCCTCTTGCAAATAATGCATATGTGATATGTTCTTCCATGTTCTCCCACCTCATCTCCTCCAACAAGAAGGATGAGACCACTTCATCAAACTTTAAGGAAGCTGTATTACTACCTATGGAAATAACCAGACTATTCCACGAGTCTGGTAAAGATCATAGTAAACGGATACACTTATCTTCATCTGAAATTTTAATCTCAACAGATACTAACTGACTTAGCACAATATTGAAGGTGTTCAAATGCTCTACTACCTTGTCTCCATCTCTCACTCAAGTTATACAACTTCTTTCTTAGGAAAAGTTTATTTACTAGGGACTTAGAATGATAAAAATTCCCCAACTTATCCCATAAATATTTGGCTATAGCTTCCTTTGACACATTTAGTAATACTGAATTTGAGAGACATGGTCAGATTGTGCTCTTTGCCTTCTGATCCAAATTTTTCTAGTCATCTGTTGAAGTTATTGTAGGTGCATTACCTAGATCCACCGTGATCCACTAATCTTTGTCCACCAATAGATCTTCCATCTTAAGCTTCCACAGCTCAAAACTTTTTCTATTAAACTTCTCAATCTCCATTTTCGAACTATTTTCCATGTTTTTTCACCTGAAAAATCAATACCACAGATCTCCCACTGTAACAAGGCTTATCACAGACCCGAGCCAAACTCTTGACCACAAAGGTGTCCTCTTGTAGCCAACAAAGCTATGATACCAAATGTATATTTTAACTTTGTACAATTATTTACTGCAAACATATTTTCAGTAAAAGAACATAAAATATACAATGGGAAATACAAACATTACAGAAAGATTTTTCCCCTAGAAACCCAAACCAGGAAAACCAACATATTCTATGTTCATTCACGGTGAGACATTTTTTATAATAGAATATACATATAGGAGCCAATGAAATCCAAAACCTTAATCCAATGACTTGGATTAGTCAACAACCCTAATTCCTTAACCAGAAATAGAAAACTATCGACAAATACCATGTGCCAAAAAACGCCCAACAATGGACACGAAAATCGAGACGACACAAAAAACAAGGAAAAATGTGACACATTTCTCGAGGAAAACAAAAATTCTCAAGGGTGCTACCCCCAAACCCCCACATAGGGGGTTTATTTCCCCTCAAACTCCCCTGTGCACCTAGTTATTTTCATACCTGATCCATGTTGATGTGACATCTCCGCACATGCATTCCATCTCGGAAAATGCATGTGATAGCATCTCGAGTCCATCCACTCCTTGACAAAAGAAGGATTACATCTAGGCTATTCACCACTAGAAGAACTCTGTGAGTGAATGAATCATTACCCTTGGTCATATCAACACTAGCATAGCCATGTGCATGACCAATCTGAGATAATGTCTTCCTGATGCTTATATGGGCCACTCACCACTAGAAAAATGCCACAGATGAGTGAATCATTCTCCTTTGGTCATAGCAGCACTAACATAGCCCCGTGCATGACCAATCTAGGAAGAATATATGCCCGAACCTGAATAACATCAACATACCTAGGCCATTCACCACTAGTAGAGCCTCGTGAGTGAATCAAGCATTCTCCCCTTGGTCATATCAACACTAGCATAACCCAGTTCATGACCAATATAGGGTAATGTCTTCTCGATGATATCACCATACTTGAGCCATTCACCACTAGCAGATCCCCCTAATTGAATGAATCATTCTCCCTTTGCTCATATCATCACTAGCATAGCCACATGCATGACCAATCTAGAGGAATGTCTCACCGATGTTGAAACATCAACGCCCATCACTAGCCAAATCAACATGGCTAATATTGTGTATCATCCTCCTAATCCAAGTTAGCATGCCCACTCTGGGAGGATATATGCAATCTGCTCATCTTTGGATAAGTATTAGAGCTTCACTTCTCCCTTATGTACCACATCTCATATGAAGTCCTGTAAGAAGCTTCTGAAGTTACAACACTTGACGACTTGTGGCACTGGCTATGACATACTCTGTCAATATTGTATTGAGTGCTACAGAAGCATGCTTCCATCTTATCCTGGAAATTGTAATTGATTCCAAGCTGAAGAATCACCCTAAGGTGCTCAATCTATCTACTACACTCCCTGATCAATCAGAATATGTATATATTTCCAGACTCACTTCATCCCATGAGAAAAATCATATCCAATTGTACCATGCTTTTCTTCCACCCATTGGAAATTCCTTGGCTTCAACCAAATATTGGCTCAGGGTGTTCACCGCAAAGCAAATATCTAGCCTAGAATTAACCAGGTACAACAAGGATCCAATCAACTTCTTGTACATCGTTGGATCCACCAAATTTGAATCTGAAGCACTCAACTTCTTCAGATTTTTCATCATAGGTGTATTCATGGACTTGCAGTCCATCATATCGAATCTCATTAGTATCCCCCAAATGAGGAAGATCTCATCTAATCTTAGTCATACCTCAAATAGCATAGTACATATGGATAATATCCTTCATTTGGAACGCTGAGGTCAACTCCATCTCACTGAAGTAGGTTCTCTTTCTGAGATCAGGCTCACTCCGAATCTACATGTTTCTTCTAGAACATGAATCCCTCTGAGTATGTGCAATTTCTAGAGCCATATGCTCCCTCTACATCTGCTTATCTCTTCTGAAGTCCGATCTCAAATGAACTGTTATGAGAGGCTTCTCCTCCCTACTAGAACTTGAGGTTTGACTCCCTCTGAAGTTGGACTCCCTTTGAGTCTACACAATCTTGCTGAATGAATAGAAGTATGGGCTCCCGTACAAGGGATAATGACCCTTCTACAAAATAAGGGTTCTCGTACCAGGGATAATGACCCTTCTACAAAATAAGGTTTTTTGTATCGGGGATAATGACCCTTCCTAAAAATATAAAATATAGCCTCCTGAATCAGGGATAATAACCAAGGATAAAATATAAGCTTGGCCTCTTGTATCAGGGATAATAACTAAGATAAAATATAACCTTGGCCTCCCGTATCGAGGATAATAACCAAGATAACAAAATAAAAATAAAGATAAAATATTTTTCTAAGATAAGGAGTAGAGAAGGACATACCTTCAAAATATATACTCATATGCCACCTTTATCTTCTTTCATGGTGGACTCTCATTAAAGTCCGTTGTTGATGCATGTTGGTTCTCCTTTTTGTTCTTCTCAGAAAAATTTGAAGCATAGTGTCCAAATGTAGAACAATTCCAGCACTTGATATTTGACAAATATTTCTTCTTATTTTCACGAGTTGGAGTTGATATTCTACATGTATTCTTTATTCCAAGGTTTCTCTTTCCTCTTCTAGATTGGGCTACAAGAGATTTTGTTTCTTCATCCTGAGGTTTCTGCAAGCTATCTCTGGATAATTTCTTGGTTTATTCTTGGAAACAATCATCCCATAGATCTTCAAACTTGGGAAATTCTTCTCATCCACAAACACTTTGAATAAATGGTTCCCATGAATTTGGAAACCTATTAAGAATTATAGCGGTAAGTTATGAATTTGCAACATCTTCTATGATTGCTTTTAGTTAATCTCTTGTTTGAGAGACCTTCATGAAGAAGGTAGAAACGATATCTTCATTGGTCATCTTGATATAACAGAGTTGATTTCTCAAGGCTATCTTTTGGTTAATATTATTTCTTTTGAATAATCCTACTAAAGTGTCGTACATCACTTTGACAGTTTTCAATTTAGTGATGTGGGGAATCAGGGAACTCCTCATGGTATCTGACAAGATTATTTTGGATTTATCTTGTTTCTTCTTGTATTCATCTTTCTCTTTCTCATTTTCAGGTTCTGCGATTTTCTCCTTCACATAGTTTTGAAGATCATGTTCATCTAAAAGTAGTAGAAGCATGGTCTTCCAGGACCTAAAGTTTGAAGCTCCTTCTAGTCTTTCTTCTGGTAAGATGGTTGGTGCCATTGAAAATATCAAATCTAGGGTTAAGAACAATACCTTGATTGATGTCAAACAAAATGTTCAATGCAAAGAAATATCTGTTGATGAGATATCCTTGATATGCTTCAAAAATCCCTTTAATCACTTTTGCTGGTAGAAACCCTAGGACTGAAAAAAAATACCAAAATTTTGAACTTCGCCAAATTGCAATTTGAGTGCTGCAGTGAGTGTGCCAGGGTTAGGCAAGCTTCTCTGGAGTGGAATTAGTCCCAACGACTTGGAACAAGTGCTCAACTATCTTGACAAAAGAATTGTGCAACTGCAAATCTGAAGATCTTTCCTTCCAATTGTTATACTGTCTTGAAGGTAACTAGCTCTAAAACCATGTTGGTGTTTTAATTAATTCTAGATCTGATAATTATTTTGATTATGATTTTCTTATTGTCATCATAAAATAATTACACCATGCACAAGAGACAAGAGACATAAGATAAATCTTGGGAAAAACCTTTCACGAGAAAAGCTTAACCAACTTTTCTCTAGAAGAATTCAGTCCAAGATATTACTAGTACATCACCATCAATAGTAAATATACCATATAGAAAAGATCCTCCCCAAGGATAGCATCACCAAGACCTAGCTACTCAATAATATGACCAATAATAACCAAGCAAGAGATTCTCCAAGTGTGGCACACTCTCCAAGATAACCAATAACCCAAAAAGAGCAAAACTGCAAAAACTGCAGCTGCAACTGCCTTGTGCACACTGCATAAGGAGTTGTCTGACTGTCAAAATGAAATTAGCCAGTCTTGTATTTATATAGATCTTGGTGCTAGTATGGGGATGAATTCTTATTTTTGGGTCTTCAATTTTATTATTATTTTTCCTGTGGGGACGACTTCTCTTTCTGGGTCTTCAACTTATTCTTGGGGCTTTTGTAATGGTGTAGATGGATCTTCTTGTACTTCCTTGTGGAGAATGACTTTTTGAAGTTGCAAATCTCCAACAATTTGGTTTGTCTCCATATTTACCAGGGTCTAGATTGGGCCAGGAAGAAATACACCAAATGAATGCTATGATCATGTCCATTAATATTGGGTCCACCAATATCATTGCTTTCTAGTCAATGGTATTTCAGATGGCGTATATTAGAATCTGTAACCGACCTTTGGATTTTTTATGAAAAATTAAGAGTATTTGTAGAAGATCTTTGTTATTGGTATTTTGTTGGTTCTTTCACTTTACCAATTGATAGCTCTCGCCTTTTCCTTTGTTCATGGTGGTCATGTTGAAGAGGAATATGAACTTTCTGAAGATCATTTCAACTCCAAAACATAGGTAACTTTCAAATAGTACTTTTGTTCAATTACATTGCAAACAGGTGCATTTTTTTATAGAATCTGACACTCTTCATTTGTTGTGTGCATAGTTTAGTTTGCATTGTAAAGTTAGGATGGATTTGCAAGAAACTTCTAACATATAAATATTTCTTGAAATGGCTCGAGTTGAGGAACTATTAGATTTACTGAACACTCTAATCCACTCTTCCATGGACAATACAGTCACCACTGAAAAAACAAATCTGCATTCTATTGTGACCTTCTAGCAAGTTTCACAAGGCAAAGGAACAATACTTCAAACTCAGAATTGACTTCTTCACGATGCACTTGAGCGAAAGAATCTTCACAACATTCTGAACTAGTCCTTGTTTAAAGCCCTCTTTTCGAAGACAAAGAAGATCACGATGCCAATTCATATCAACAACCAATGCAACAAACACTTAGTGAGCCAACTCCAGATTCAAGTAGAGATAAGTATCAACTTCGTCTTTCCAATCCAATCATTTGACCTTAGAAGAAATCAGGAACAATAGACACAAAACCAGTATCAGATATGAAAAGGATGACACCTTTCATAATCTAGATTACACCAAATTGATCCATCTCCAGAGTGTTGGACTCCTATAATAAATTTCACATTCACTTGCTCTAGTTCAATAACAGATTCCAATATGCCAACATTGTCATCGAGTTAGCCACATGTAAGATCATTTCTTTGATCTTCATCCTTGTGAGCATTGTGGAAAGCACAATCATCATTCAAACAAATTTACTTACAACAAGAAACCTGTAAGAGTAAATAACCACTATGGTTGGATCCCTTCTTGGCGATGGTCATCAATATCAAAGAAGATACCTCAATCATACCATAGAATTTTCACTCGAGTATTGACACATTTTGTAGTGGATAAATTTTTTGTCTTCTCATCTTGTCCCTCCTTGTCCCTGAAAGGGGGGAACAACATCAATGATTGAAAGGAAGGCTTCTAGTTTCAAAGTCTTATCAATTGAGCAACAACGGGCAAGAAATAACAAGCAAGAAACAAAAAGAAAGTGTAACAAGCAAGCATGATTAGTTTGTGGTTTTCCTTAAACCACCACTTAGTAGAAAACTTACTACTTCTATTAGACAATGATTTGTGTTTTCCCTTAAACCTCCACTTGGTAGAATAATTTCAGCTTCTTCAACATCACAGTTTATGGTTATATTTAAACCAACATTCGAGAGCACTTCCAATTAGCATAAGACATCGACTTCAACTTATAGCTAACTTAGGAAATGTTTCGGGAACCATTGAGCCTAGAGAAGAGTTCCATAGTGTTTGGTCATCCTTATATCACCATACTGGTTTTTGGTCTTCCCTAATCCACCATCACCATTTAGTAGAAAACATCATCTTCTGGTATACATTCGGTTTGTGTTCATCCTAGAACCACCAGATTTAGAGAGCACATTCAACCATCAACAGTTGCACAATTCCATATTTCAGCTACCCACTTTCATATATCATCTCTCACCTTGGACTCACATACACCCCTTCAGATTAAGGGGGAGAATGTTGGAAACGTAATCCATTAGGGTTATGAACTTGATGGAATATGAACAATCAAGTTATTGTAATGACCATAAAGAGTCCAAGAGACCTTGGAAGATGAATCCAAAGGTCATTGAAATTATATTTATAAATGTATCATATTTTATTTTTTTTTGTTAATTTGTGCGAGACCTGTTGGCTACGCAATTAACCTATGGCTTGAGAAACCGCGACTCAGGGGCATCTAAGCCGTCAAAATCACCCAGGGATCGCACCCGGCCTGAGCCACACCAACCCTTAACATGGTTGGATTTTTTGTCCCCGCAGGTTTCGAACCGGTGACTTTAACATCACGGAGTGGCTTAACAACACACTCCATCACCGACTGTCCTACACCTCAGAGACTTATAAATGTATCATATTACTTAATATATACACTACACAATTTTCCTCTAATTCATATGTTCAACAATCATTTATATACAAATTAAAATGAAAGACTTATAAATATCAAACATCTATAAAATTAAAATTGTTATTATTATCATTTTACATATAAAATAAAATAATTATAAATATCAAACACCATTATATTTTAACATATGATTTTGTAATTTAAACATCGCAATTTAAATCTTAATATATAAAATAAGTTATTAATAGTATTTAAATTTAATTTCTGCAATAAAAAAATATTAAATTACTTTTCATTCAAACACATATAATTTTTTTATATGTGTTTAATATAAAGTTATTAATAGTATTTAAATTTAATTTCTGCAATAAAAAAATATCAAATTACTTTTCATTCAAACACATATAAAAAATTTTAAAGGTTAAATTAATCTCCTAGGATAGGATAGTGAAATCGTATTTATTACTTATTTGTAATGTGTGTTTTACTCAAATTTAAATAAAAATATTAATAAACTTTTCAATTATGTTTGAATACTCATTTTTTTTTTCTAAATCTCACTATATATATATAATAAAAATAAAAAGTGATACAATGTACATGTATGAGATGTGAAAAAAATACAACTAAAATAATTGAAGTTAAATACCCTCAACAACAAATGCATAAATCATCTCTCTAATACCCCTCTACGAAAAATACCCATCTACGAAAATAAATTGTCAATACCTCATAGTCCTTCACATAGTACCACTGCATCTTTGATACGACACTCCTCTCTGTCACATGAATCCAACCAAATAAGTGAAAAAAGCCTCACCTTCAAAACAAATTTTTATATCATTTGATTCCCATGCATTAGGTGAACTCATATATATATATATATATATATATATATATATATATATATATATATATATATATATATATATATCACTAATTCAAACTATTATATACTTTATTTTTCATAATTATTATTATTTTTTTTAATAGAAAAATATATTTATTTTTTACAATTATTATAAACTTTATTTTTTTATACATATACACATACTTGGAAATTTATGTTTGAAATATAATTATAACATTAAGTTAAAATATAAAAATTATATATTTGGAAAGTAAAATATTTTATGTTTGAGATTTTTTTTCTTCTTATGATTAAATCAACAATTAGGTTAGACTCATACTTACATGGTATGTAGTCTATTTTGAGAACTACCACTATAACTTCCAAATATACATGCTTAAAGAAATAGAGATTTCTATTTAGTAATCTCACATAATTAAATATTTTAAGAATGCACTTTATCACCAATTGATATACACTCGGTATACATCTATATTTAAAATATAATTATAATTATAAATTCAAATATAAAAAATCATTTCAAAATGTAAATTAAACAAAAAATTCTCATATTAAAAATAAATAAATTAAATTAAAAAATTAAAAATAACATTTTAATTAAAAATTAAAGTTACTCAAATTTCATTTTGTAAAAACTTGATTCAAAAAACTTAATTCAAATTTTAAAAGTATTTAACATCTTTCTTTAATCAAATTATTCCTTAATCTTATAAAAACTTGATAAAAAAAACTTAATTCAAATTTTAATAATCTCCATAAATTTCAAAAGTATTTAACATCCTTCCTTAATTAAATTATTCTTTAATCTTGTAAAAACTTGATAAAAAACTTAATTCAAAATTTAATAATCTCCACAAATTTTAAAAGTATTTAACCTCCTTCCTTAATCAAATTATTCCTTAATTAAATTCAAGTTAGAAGTATTCAACCTCCTTCCTGAAAATCATGCTTCGCATTGAAACAAATTACTTACTAGATTGGACCATGTTAAAGTTCAAGTTAGTATACTTTTAAGATTCATCCTCTTTGAATGTGCAACTCTAATGGCATGATAGGACAAAAATATAAACTAGTTCATTTCACCCACTATTGAAATATTTAAAACCTATTATATTTGTTATATTTTAGATTAGGACATAAAATTATATTTCTTTTATGTGAAATTCCAGAGTGAAACCACTGCAAAATATTAATTTGTAATGTGAAAAGAAATAAAAAAAAATTGTAATGTGAAAAGAAATAAAAATGTTATTTTGAAATAAAAATTTGTAACGTGAAAAGAAATAAAATGTAAAATTGAAAATAAAAATCAACTTTTACTTCAAATTTGATGTGATGCATTGAATTATAAATGAAATTCGATGTTTTTTATTAAATTTGCTTTTCAATTTTAATGACATGTATCGAATTTCGCCGAAGTTGACATAAAAACTACTTTATTGTTATGTTTACCATGTAATACTAAAGGAAATGTAGAAATTTATCATATATATATATATATATATATATATATATATATATATATATATATATTTTAAATATTTTAAAATGTTTTTTAGTTGTTTAAGTTGGTTGTAAATGTACACAATTTTAGAAATACAATAACATACATTTTTCAATTCATTAATATATATCTTTCGCTAAAAAAATTCATTAATATGGTAAACAATGGATAAACATAAAATATGATTGACTTTAAATGGACACAACTTTAATATATATTTTTCACTAAACAATTCATTAATATGGTAAACAATGGATAAACATAAAATATGATTGACTTTAAATGGACACAACTTTCAAAATAGGACACCATACATTTTTTTTGGCAAAACAATTGATTAATATGGTAAACAATGGATAAACATAAAACATGATTATAAAGTAATTTAAACATAAAGTATAACCTGAATGATAAGGATAATAAATCATATATCGATAAGCATAGGTGCAACATCGTAATTCTTGATTATTGAGAGGAAAACCCATTATCAATAACATAAAATATAGACATTAGCAGGGCTTTGAGGACCGTGGAACATGTCATCCGAAGCTTCACTGTGAAGAATATCGTCACTGGGCTGGAGCACGGAGGGTTGCGCGTAGGTTGGGCACCTCTATTTGGTTGGTGCGTTCGAAAATGCATCGAACAACATGTCGATGAGGTTGTTGATGAGGGTGTCTCGATGAAGTTGGTCTTCCATATAACTTCTGATGTCGAAAATGATCTCCAGTTGCTCTACGCTGAAGATGCTGGGGGGAGCCTGGTCGCAATCCTTAACTATATTCAGCAGTGGAGGCGCTGAGATGGGGAATTCCTCTTGCATAGTGCAAGTGGCTCCCTCCATATAAGCCATTGCTCCGGTAACTGCCTCGTTGGTACTGGGGTGAATGTACATATTTGGGGCCATGTGGAGGAATTAGTCCAAGAATTCCTCCTGAACAATACATGCGGCACCTTCCATGGTTGTTGCTATACCTATATCCACTTTACTGGTGTTGGGGCGCAAGTAGTCATCCGGGACCGTGTAGAGGAGGGATTTCAGTGGAACTTGGATTGGTTCCTCCGAGAATTCCTCCTCAATGTAGGCCATTGGAGGAGTATGAGGTCATCCAGTGTGCTAAGTCCGAGCAATGGACAGGGCCCGCTCCAAATTATGCAGGCGTCTCTGCCTGGCTACATGACTATAGCAAGAAGGGCCTCTCCTAGGATTTCCCCTCTCTCTCTCAGCATGGCGAAGCCTGGGGGGTGAAGAACCAACTAGATTGATGTGGTATACCTAGGGAGGTAATATGGGGTACCTAGGGAGGTACCCAATGGGAATGTAGTTATGTGTTATTAGTGGAAATCATTTAATATATGGGAATGTGGTCATTCAATGTAAGGTGGACTAGGTCCACTATATTAATAAATGCCCACTATGGTATTTGGATGTAATAAATGTGAGAAGGCTCTCTAGAAGGTTCCTAGGAGATAGGGAGAGCTATATAAAGAAGTCTAGGCAATGTAATGAAATATAGTGAAGAATATTGTGATTGTACAAGCAAGGATTGCTTGAGGAGTTTTATCCTTCCATAAGGATTAATATATGGTGTTACCCTACCTTAAGGGTTTTGGATATTTCTTGTGTTCATTGTTATGGTGAATGGTTTATGGTTTATTCTTGGTTATTTCTGAAGTATATTTGTAGATCTAGTTGAGGTACTTAACAACTGAAGCCAAGAGAACCAACTATGCCAAAACCCAATTTCCAGACAAAGCGAGGTGACAGAACGCAAAGGCGAAGTGTTGCAAGCCATGGCTAAGCTGGATATATATCCAAGGAATGGACATGACTGCAATGCAACCACCCGTACTCAACACTGTCCTCCTACCATTAATCAACAAGGCCTCCACTAAACTGATGCGAGGAAATTGTCCTCCCTTCCTCTGCAAGCTTTTAAGGCCGCCCTCCATTCAAGACTAAGGTGACAGACGAAGGCTGGTCATATTTATGAATGAGTTAATGAGAGGGTTGTGTGTCCTCCTACTACGTGGCACCCCATCTGGGTCTTTCATAATTATTTTTGAAAATATAGAGAATATTCTAATAAATTCTTTAAAGTAGTGACTAGACTTGTTAATAGCCTCAATATTTGCAACATTTTTTTTTTCTATTAAAATCCAACCTTTTGGCTGGAAAATAAAAAGAATATTCTAATAAATTCTTTAAAGTAATAACTAGACTTGTGTTGACGGACATAAGTGACACACCGTCAACTGGAAGGGTAGACCCAATCCGAGGTTGTCTAATTAACCCAAGCCATTTGGTATGCCCTATCCTGACGGGTTTAATGGCTCTGTTAGCCAACTAGGGTCCTAAAGATAGCAAAATGAAATAAACTAACTAAAGAAAAGATTCTAACAATCGACACAATAATTATAAATATTTATCTAGGAATGTGAATATACAAATGATTATGAACAATTTATATACAATTTACAAGGTTTGCATGAAATCTTGCGAACATGATTGTTTGATAAAGTTTATGAATCAAATATGAACAACACTTCTTTTTGTTTTTTTTTTAAGATATTAAACAAATAAATAATAAATGAATACAATTGAAACAGTGACACAAAAACGGTCAAATGTAATTAATGTAATCATCGTTTCATTCATAAACAACTCTAAATAAAATAAAAGAATGCATCTACTAACCTCTAACTGATTAGTCAACTGAGTTTATCTTCCTGTGTTGTATGAGCTCCTGTATGTACTGTTGCTAATGGAAACCTATAGTAGAAACAATACTAACACTTCCAAAATACATTCAAAGAAGTATTTGATATTGGAGTAAATTAATAACAACAGAAAGACATCTAATTAAAAATCTTGTGATCTTAAGATGATCAATATTTAAGAATGAGAGAAAACTCAGATTTGAATATTGATATTATCCAACATTTAACATTAACAATAAATTCAAAAATAATCAAATAATAAATCAATCACACATAAAAAATGGAATAAGAAATTATGGACAGCATATAACATTTAACAGTATGAAAACACCATATGATGACAAGTTAAAGCTAAAATCAACCATAATAACATTATC
>ML778371.1:988735-999043 GCA_009831015.1 Picea engelmannii | reverse complement strand
TTACAGAGAGATTTTACAAGAGATTTTCTCACAATCGATCATCGACAAATGACCCTCCATGCTCTTTAAATAGAGATCATGGACCAATCGGGTGTTAAGCCACAGATCAATGGCCGTTAAGATCGAGGAGAGTATGAACCGTCGGATCACTCTATGTCAGGAACATATCGTGACCGTCGGATTGCCTAACTACAAATTCATACTAATGCATACTAAAGAAACACACTTTTACCTAACAACATATTAGACCAAGTAGATCTTAACTAACTCCTAAGTGTCTAAATATCCTAACACTTTTTGGATACTAAATACCATTTTGGGAATGAGGGAAACTACCCTTGAGTTTTTTGAAATCCATTTTCCAACGAAAAAAAAAAATCTAAAACCTTAAAAGAAATTGATATTTAAAGCAACATTTTTTTTTAAATTGATGTTTTTCATAATTTTTTTTTTTTTTAAATAAAAAGAGGTAATTCCTATTAATGAGTTGTCACTCTACAAAATTTATACATGTCACTGGTCTGCCACCTGTTCTGCCAAACTAGTGGAAACTGAAACAGGTGGCCGCCTATTACGCTTTCGGCCAAAAAAGGGCATCTGGCACTTGCCTTGCGAATTGGAAACCAGAGCAGGTGGTGGATGATAATGATGAAAAAACTCTTTGTGTAAGATAAACAAACTAAAAACCTTAGAGAAATTAAAACTAGGCAAGAAATGAGCAGAGTACCAATCGGGGCTAACAAGAAAAAAGCACCATCATCGTGTTGGTGGAGCTCAGAGTACTGTGCAAATCTAGACATTAGCAAGGCTTTGAGGACCATGGAACATGTCATCCGAAGCTCCACTATGAAGGATGTCATCACTGGGTTGGAGCATGAAGGGAAGTGCGTAGGTCAAGCACCTCTGCTTGGTTGGTGAGTTTGAAAATGCACCGAACAACATGTCAATGCGGTTGTTGATGAGGGTGTCTTGATGAAGTTGGTCTACCATATAACTTTTGATGTCGAAAATGAGCTCCAGTTGCTATGGGATGAAGAGGTTGGGGATGTAACGTTCCCGACCATCAACCCCATGGTCGGGCCAACATTACTACGTGAAAAAACACTACTGTAACATATTATGCATTCTTATGAAATACAATTGCTTAATTACAGTTAAACACAATGTAAGCACATTAATACCGTTAGCATACATAATCCACGACATTAACAATAATTCACAAATACAACGGAATAAATGTAAACATTGCTAGAATCACATACATGCATATTTAATTGAAATTATACGCATGTATATACTTATCTTTTAGACTGGATGTAATTCACCAACTGTGTGTAGACCTCCCACGAACCTCCCAGCCTTAGACCATGCTACTCATCACTCTCAACAGTAGGTCACCCCCGAGCTGGGACTAAGCTCCACTGGGTAGGGATTCCTAGGCTAGGCAGGGAATACAAGAAGACACACAGTCACATGAGAAGGATTCTCTCCCAGGAGCCACTTATGCCCACTGCCCATAGACTCTCATTCCCCACATGTCTGTCCCACCCCAGGAGTATACACCTTCACTGTGACCAAGACAATCCATCGGCTGCTAACCTGCCTTCCCCTGGGCTTCAGCAACAGACCGGACTAGAAGTCTCTGAGTTCTGTGGCAACTACAGGACTCCTTCCAGGAGTTCTCACTTCCTCCGTGCACTCTCTCACCCAGAGAGAGTCGCTCATAGACTATGTAACCTCCCTCTTCAACAACAATCACCTCCCTCACATTGGCTAGCAAACCACATGCAGTCTAGCACTGCGTGGCCACAACAGTCAATTGGGAAAATGGGTATGGACACCTGAAATAGAAATGATCAGCACTAAAGCATAGTGCAACTCTTCGATTATAGGATGCGTTCAACTTTCTAGCAAGCAACACAGGATGCACGGCTCAACAATTATCGAACATTTAGTTCTCCCAACCATCAATAAGGAACAAACTCACCTCTCTGGTTTCAGATATGTGTAAGGTGTACAGAGGTTCAATCATAGAGGCCAAACGTGTACAGATGGATGATGGAGGAATTGGAAGGTCGAACCCCGGATTCAGGTGATGGTTGGAGGAATGCCCAGCCTCCTCCTACGCAGCAGTCGACAGAATGGAAAGAGAACCCCCAACATGGCTCATTTCCTAGGTTAAATCGCATGCGCCTGGGTCGACACATGTCACCCATGAAGCTGCATGCGTCCCTCCCCAGGAACTTAGGACAAAACATAGATTTCACATGGCTTTTGGGATAATATTAAAATATTATTCCCAAGGACTTAAGCCCCTAGGATCCACACTGAGCCTCTCTTTCCAACCTTCCAGCCCCCAATCCCTTACCCAAGTTTTGTGGAAGCTTAGTCCCCCATCGCTCATTCATCATGGTCGGTCCACACATTGAGATGTTGTAACACCTTATTTCCCCCAGTCTGTAAAAATAACTATATTGGCCAAGAACTATGGCAAACTCAAAGACGTGAATGTTTGATTTGACGAACCTTTTTATGAAAGGTCAATGAATGTAAATTATGTTATGAATATGTGTTGCATGGTTGTTGGGAGGGGGATGTGCTAAAAGATACCACAATGGCTAATGAGAGGTGGTGGAAGGGACCTGAAATGGTTGCATTAACTTCCACCGAGCCAGTACCGTACTGGTTTTACTTTCTCAAAGACCAAAGCAAATCTCTGACCCCAGAATGGATTTCCCGTCAGATTTGGTAAGTGGGGAGGCTCCTTAAGAGTTAATGAGGAGATGGGGGTGAACTGCCCATCTGTAACATCTCCCATACCTGACCGTGGATGGGGAAATTCGCACCACATGCAATCTTGTAGAGAAAAAGGCAAGAGAGGAAGTGTGGTAAGAGGGGAAGGGAGAATGCGCACGACAGGGATCGTGGGGAAGAACTGGGGAAACTCTAGAAACACAGGAAGTTCTGAATAGAGGAGAAGGAGAGTAGCCTTCATCCTTGACTTCCGTTGAGCTGGAAGTAGAAAATTGAATCTCAAACATCGTGGTATAGCTCGGGGGTGGTTAGTGGTAAATCCGTTTGGAATCACTTAGCCTACGATTGGGTGGAAACAAGCACCCCTCTCAGCAGTCGCATCACACCTGGTGTTTTCTTATAAGTGTTATGTCTTGTATTTTTGAATTGAATGCATGCTCATGTTTATACGCTCATAAATGGTTTCTGTATGGAAGTGTTTTCCTGTGTTTTGATTTGGAGACAAGGGATACATGCTTTTACTTATATGACCATAATCGGTCTATGTATAAAATGAGTAGGTTCAGAATATGAGTCTGTTCCCTTGAGAATTTTCCTATCTACTTGGCTCGCGCTATGCCCTAGTTTAATTTCCCAAAGGCACTTCTCTAGAGAAGTTTCCTCACACTCCAGAGTCGAAGTGAGTCCCTCGAAAGGACTACCATGATAGTAAACCCACGAGTTTACTTTACTCTTACGACCGAATTTATAGCTCAGCGAATTAGGAAGACTTTTACTCAAGTCACCAAGCCTAGGGATAATTATCTAAGAACCCTCTGAAATATCTATCGAAGCTCTATTGCTCATCGACCATAACCTTTTCATAGGTAGGAGGGTGGAATTGGCAACATCCTAAAAGTCCCGGAGTATTCGGACCCGTTCATCGGCATTTCGATGTTTCAGCACTCAAGAAACCAAAGGGCAGGACCCTTCATCGTCGCAAGTCGCAAAGTCCTAGTATGCGAAACACCAAATTAGCTTAGTGTGAATAGGTTTCGGCATTTCGGCGTTTTGACACCTAGGAACCAAAGGGCAGGACCCTTCGTCGTCGCAAGTCGCAAAGTCCCGGTATGCGAAACTCCAAATTAGCTTAGTGTGAATAGGTTAAGGCATTTCGGCATTTTGGCACCTAGGAAACCAAAGGGTAGGACCCTTCATCGTCGCAAGTCGCGAAGTCTCGGTATGTGAAACTCTGAATTAGCTTAGTATGAATAGGTTTCGACATTTCGGCATTTCGTCACCTGGGAAACCAAAGGGCAGGACCCTTCGTCGTCACAAGTCGCGAAGTCCCAGTATGTGAAACTCTGAATCAGCTTAGTGTGAATAGGTTTCAGCATTTCGGCATTTCGGCACCAGGGAGACCAAAGGGGAAGACCAAAGGGGAAGACCCCTCATCTTCGCAAGTCGCGAAATCCTGGTTCACGAAACTCTGGGAGGATCTGGACCATCCATCGAAGGAGATGTGTGGTGAGTGGTTAGAGTTTGAGGAAAACTCTGAAACCCCGTAATCCATTGGATCTTGTAGGACAGCAAGGGGGTTAAGGTTGAGTGTCCTTCAACTCCCTTAAGCTCAAGAGGGATAGTGACCGCCAGATCCATATCAACAAGGTTCATTGATCTCCTACACAAATTTCCATATCGGGTTTCGGGGTTTGAAGAGTCGAAAGACTCGACTCTCTTGCATTTCAAACTTCCGGTTACCGAAGTCCCGATACAGCTAGGACTGTCAGATCAAGGGAAAAATTTGCAGCCGTTGATCTCAACGAAGGGATGATTTTGGGTTTTGGGGTTTAAAGACTCTAAAGACTAGACTTTCGGGCATCGTTGAGTTGTGAAATGCAAAAGGCGCCTCTTGGCTTGGCCCGGGGTCATAATCGATGATCACATGGAGGCGAAGCTCGCGCTTGGTGCTTGAGTTGTACACGACGGGTTTTCAGTGAAAGAACCGACGAATTGGTTTAGTGAAGGTTCTGACAGGGAGAGCTAGCCTATGCTAGGACCTCATAGGAACTCTGGGATTCTGTCCCTTGAGAAAGAAAGGAGAAAAAGGCGAAAAAAAAACCTATTATGTCGTAATGGGTGTGTGTCAAATTGGTATCAGAGCATGGTTACAACACTTGGCCTACTTGGGCTCATGGACGAGTTGCGCAGGAACTCTATCTGAAGTACTCTTAAAAGGAGTAACTCTCTATCCTAAACCCCCTTATCGAAAGTCGAAGTTAAGAATGAAAATTCCTATTGTGTGTATGCATTTGAAAAATATGAATTATGCACTGATTGTGAATGAATATAATGTTGACTAACAATAAGTGTTTTTCTTGCACAACAAGCAGATGATCAACCGTGGGAAACTACAGATGCATAGAATGGTGACGCACCACGAAGTGGGGGATGGCTCTCACAATAGAGACGAAGAGTATAACGAAAGGAGAGTAGTAGAAACCCCTCCAGATCTAGCTGAGATTGTGAGAAGCCTCATTGTCGAACTACAGAGTTGCAAGGCTAACAACGAGAGGTTGATAAAGATCAAGAGAAGCAAACATAGATTAATGCAGTCTTGTTGTAGAGATTTTTCGATATACAAAGATAATTGCAGCATGGACCTGACACCAGTCACACAGACCAACGACAGACAAAGAGAAGTCAAACCCCACTTGGGATACAGAAACGTGGCCCTTTAAGTGGCCACACTAGGAGGATCACCTCGAAAAAGGTTCATCCCAGAGATAAGGGACAAGCGTCGGATGATTCCTCTGGAAAGGAAACTAGCGACTCAGAGGGATCTTCTAGTAGCAGAACTAATTCTTATTCCCGAAGAAAACGGAAGAAGCGAAATCATTCCAAAAATCATAATCTCGAAGAATTCAAGAAGGCCAAACCACCCTATTTCGACGGTGAAATAAAGAAGGGAGAGGAAGCGGAGGCCTAGCTGCTTGGACTAAAGAAGTATTTCAGAGTCCATGACTTCTCGGAAAATTTGAAGGCCCGAGTAGCCACTTTCAACCTGAATGGGAAGGCTTCCATATGGTGGGAAGACCTTAAGAACGTAAAAGGGATTCACGAAGAAGACCTATCTTGGGAACGATTTGAAAAATACTTCAAGAAGAAGTATCTGTCAGAAAAGTATTTTGACGAAAAGACTAAAGAATTCTATGAACTCAAGCTGGGGCAATGTTATCACACGGTTTGTAGGAAAGGTTTAAGTAGCTTGAGTCAAGGCTTAAAACTGGCGTAACAGGAGCTTCCCCACCCACTGTCACCTCGATGGGGAACTCTTTCTATTTAGGATGGCTAGTCCAAGGGAGACGTCCCTAGTAACCTGGGTTTCTGAAGGAGAAGGATCAACGTTTAAGGCTCAACAGGTTGAGGTAAGCTTTCCTTCACAGATTACTGCCAATGATGAGATAGTCAAAGAAGATATTGTTCCACTAGATGGCACCTGTTTGCGAGACAAGACAAATAAAACTAAAAGTATGTGCTTGCAGTGGGTTAGTACTTCACAATATTAATGACTATCTCAAATATATATGAGCATTAATGAAAGTAATTATTGATGAAATCAATGATTGCAAAACACAAAGATAAAGGCTTATAACACTTCTTCAATAAATACAAGTGATACTATGCATTCAATGTATAAAATCAGTCTTTATCATTTCTCAATGCAATAAAGGTCATAAATCTGCTCATACATAAATATGTTTGCTGCGTCACTATTGTAGATTGGAGGGTGACGTCAACCCTAAATTATGCTAGTTTTGGAGGGCAAAAAGTGAACGTTTTACACATTAGACCATAGAAAATAATCCACACTTCAAATGCCAACCAAATCACAACTTTTCACACTCAAATAGTGGCTAAAAGAGGCTTGACATCATCACTATTTGTTGTTGTTACAGAAGTGACGTCAGCCCTAAAATCAGGTCAAGATTGAAGACAATGAGTAGGATTTTTTATCAAATAAGCATGTGGATGCAACTAACAACTCAAAGTATATTGAACAAGGTGACAATTGTCAAAAGGTTTTATGCCAAACAAAGGTTTAAACAAGCTTGACGTCACCTATATTATCGCTGTTTGCAGTTTAGGGTTAGCTAGCCAAGAAGGGGACGTTTTAGCTAATTCAAACAACGTAAATTCATGAAACCTCTATGGCTATGATAAGATGACTCAGCCGCAACTTTCTATCCAAACAAAAGTCTAAAACAGGCAAGACGTCATCAGCATTAGGGTTAGTTCTAGGTGCTAGGGTTAGACGCTAGGTTAGTTAGGGTTTCAAATTTAAAGAGTTTTGAAAAAGAGTTTAAGGACAAACAAGCTCAAAGATATTTCTAGATTAGTGCCTTGGGTTAATGGAGTCAATTGGAGTGAAACTAATGGCTTGGAAAACTTAAAATTAAGGACAAGAGGGTTAGGGTTTGATGGTGTTGCTATGGCAAGGCCACCAAATCATAAACCCTAAGAAGAAAAGACTTACTTAGGTGTAGCTAAGGCTAGGCCTAAAGCTTCCTCTTCTTTCCTTAAGACGCCTTTGGAAAAACGGCTAGCTTATGGGCACAAACCTATGGCTGAAAAGTGTTGTTTAGAAGACAAGGCTTTTCAAACCCTAGAAGGAAACCCTAGGTGTAAAACAAATTAGGCCTAGGACGCCTTCTTTCTTCAATTTGTGCTCAAAACTAACTCAAGAAAAGAGGAAGTCTAGTGTAGCTATGGCTAGGCTAAAACTTCTCTAATCAAATGGCTATAAGCTTTTATCATGGGGACATGAAACCACGACCTGCTTGTGTGTTAGCTCCCTAAGGTTTGAAGATTAAGCAAATAATAACAAAGTAATAATGCATGCAAGTAATTTAATCAACAACCATTCATTCAAGAAGTTTTGATGAGAAAACACTTACAAATTCATGAAGAAGCATTAATCATACCCTAGTTGTAAACCTTCCAATGATAAATAGCACCACATGCCAAAGAATAGTCCTCCAAGAGGTCGCGCCTCACTCCAAAAGAGAAGAAAAACCAAGACAAGAGCTAAAAATGTCACTCTCACAAGAGAGCAAGTTATGTTATGATTTAAAATGAGAGGCAACATCCTCTATTTATATGATCTCATGACCTTTAATTTACAAAAATAGGTCAACAAAACAGCTGACAAGGCTGACATTACATTATTCAATCATTTGTCACTTTGCGTCCCTAAAATGCCAAAAATAAGTAGAAAATGAAGACGTCAGGCCCCTATAAAAGAGACGTTGGCCCTTTTAGGGCAAAATCATCATCCAGTAAGCCAGACGTTGGCCCCTCTGGGGCTCTTGCAACCTGCTATGTGTGCCCGGAAGGCCCAGCACACTGCTATCTGCTCCAGAAAATGTCTAGCTAGTTCTGGCTGGCGTCCTATCCATCAAGATCCACGTCCCATCTGCAAGGGGTTGATCCCCATAGGCTAGGTCTCTGCCAAAACGTCCTAATGAGGGCGTCCTTCTTCTTCTTTGTCAAGGGCTCATCACAACCCTGTCTTGCCTCTGCCATCCCAGCAACCACCTGATGGGCTCTTCAGCCCCATGGAGGTCCGAACTAATCATCTCCCCATGTGCACCGATCCTCTGGCACCTGTCCGCCAGGCATGGTCCTACACATCAAAAACTATGCCCTCCACGGGCTCATCAGTCCTAGACATCATAGCAATGTAAATCATATCTCATCATGAAATTTATCAAACATATGCATGAAATCCCTAACAAATCTTCTAAGAGCTCAAAGACATTACACAGACCCACTATACAAAGATAAGGAAACCAAAAGGGCAACCTATTGGGCTAATACCCACAAGAAATGGAAAGTTTCCTCAAAGGGTCATTCAAGCCATGTATAATGAGATGATATAGTTTTTAGGGATGTCTAGTCATAGTCAGACCAAGGGCTGGTGTTGTCTGTGGGTTCCTTTATAGGAGGCGAGTTGTACCTGTCATGGATGCATTTTTTCCAAGCCCTTATTTGCCTTATCTTTCTTTTATTGCTTTTTTACTACAAGCCTTGATGAAGAGGACACTGCCTTGGCTTGGTGGCCAGAGCTGACAGCGTTACTCACTAGTATCTTCGCAGAAATGAGAAGGCTGGCTCGTGATGACACCCCCTTTCCTTTGGCCATGCAACCAAAGGTCACTGCCCTGGTTTGGTGACCAGATGGTGGCAATGTCATACTGCTAAATATCTATGAACATAATGGGCTAGCTCGTGATGAGACCTCCCATCCTCTTGGTTAGGTCTTGCATTCATTTATTTATCATTTTCTTAGGGTCCCTTAGTTTCTTATCGAGAGGATTTTTATTGCCTTCTCGGGGATCCCCTGGGCGAAGAATCTCTAGGTTTTCATTTCCTATGGCTTTTATCCTTTACCAGCTGTTTTTACCCCCTGGGCCTTTAGCCCCTTCTTCCCCTAAGACAAGATGTATCCTGGAAGGTCATCCTAATGGCCAGACTAGGGGAATGGGATGGATGGGCGGGATATAAGATGAAAAAGTGATAAGATGGTGGGAGCGGACGATGGCTCTACAAACCCCCCTTGGTGGCTAACCAAAACCCATGAATACCAACTTTCTAAGTTACCCAATCAATCACCCCAACAGTGGTCAAGTAGATTAGTGTAAGATCCAAGCAGTCATCTGAAATGAAAGGAACCTAATGCATATATAAGAAGGTTATAATGATCAAATATGACACATACCATGATACCTTGGACCAATTACCTCATGGAGCAAGAGCCCTTTCTGATGCAAGCCCAGGCCGGTAGTGATGCAGGCTGGTACTACCGACAGGACAAGTCTGGCTGAGAAGAAGAAACATGGGCCCTCAAGGGCCATGCTCAAGTCAATCCGCTCTAGTACTCCATGTCTGGGATCATGTGAGCCTCGAGACATGATCTCCTAGTTATCCCTAGATATTGGGGATAACATCTGGCTCCAACTCGGGGACATGTGCTGACTGTAGAGCACATGAGAACCTCGGCAATCTCTGGCGTAGACCTGTGACCTGCTCACACTCGACAAAAGGCATCAGCGACAAAAGACGGGGTGGTATTGCCACCCCGTAAAGCAATAGCATATATAGCAAATGTGTATATAAGGCAGTAAGTAAATGTGCATATAAGGCGATCATAAATGCAAATACAAAGTAACATATTTACCTATATTTACCTGCTGGCTGCATGTTGGTGTAGTCAAACAACCAATGAAGCCAATCCAACAACGTTCCCTGATACCTGCCTTTGTGCTTCATCATAAACCAAAACAGTGATACATCAAGCACAAACATGTCATGAGTTAGAATATATATTATATCATCGGAAAAGTCAGAATCTAACTCATGGAGGCGGGTGGGAGGTGTTGTAGGAAAATCTGCCTGCGGACAAGTAGATCGACCTCTAAGGCTTGACCTTAACCCTAGACAGAAAAGTGCTTATCATGGACACTGAATTTCTTTCGAATCTATCTAAGCCTAATGCATGAGAAGGAAGAGTAA
>ML778371.1:950127-974976 GCA_009831015.1 Picea engelmannii | reverse complement strand
CAAGCTAACCACCAATCTTTAGTGGTGGAGATGGAAGGTATGATCACCAACCATATAGTGTCTATTCTAATTGACCCTGGTTCAAATTTGACTTATATAGCCCCTAAGGTTGTTGATAAGTGTAAATTACAGCCACATAAACACGCTAAGCCATGGTTGGTACAGTTAGCCACTGGCACCAAAAGAAAGGTAGCGGAGTTCATAACAACTTGCCAATTCACTATGGGTGAATCCCCCACCCAAAAAACCCTTAACGTATTACCCCTAGGATAGTATGAACTTTTGATTGGTATGGACTGGCTAGCCACATATAAAGCCAGACTAGACTGTTACCATAAAACCTTATAATGTGTAAGTGAAGAAGGAAGAAGGATAACCCTTCAAGGGATCCAAAATCCTGTCTCGGTGAGACGAATATCAACCCTTCAAATGAGAAAGTATTGTAGAAAGGGATGTCCACTATATGCGATACAGGTGTTGGAATCAGTTGAAGACGACAAACCAAGCCTCGAAGACCACCACACACTAAGAGAATATAGAGATGTATTTTCGGAAGAGGTACCAGGATTACCTCTGAGAAGGGACATTGACTTCTCTATAGAACTTGCACCGAGAGAGGTGCCAGTGTCTAGGACACCCTACAGGATGAGCACACCCAAGCTAGTTGAGCTTAAATTACAACTAAAGGAAATGATGGACATAGGCTATATCTCACCCAACGTGTCTGTATGGGGAGCACCAATCCTGTTTGTGAAAAAGAAAGATGGTACCCTCCGACTGTGCATAGATTATAGACAACTCAATAAGGTAACCATAAAGAACAAGTACCCCTTACCTAGGATCGATGACTTGTTTGATCAATTGGGAGGTGATTCCATCTTCTCAAAAATTTACTTGAGATCTGATACCATCAAGTCCGAATCAAGGGTGAAGACATCCACAAAACTGCCTTCAGGATGAGATATGGTCACTATGAGTTTGTGGTAGTACCATTTGGATTGACCAATGCCCCTGCCACTTTTATGTGCTTGATGAACAATGTGCTCAGCAAATTCCTAAACAAACTTGTACTGGTTTTTATTGACGATATATAAATTTACTCCGAGAATAGAGAGGAACATGAGGAACATCTTAGACTTGTGTTTCAAGTGCTAAGAGAACATCAGCTCTATGCCAAATTTAGCAAGTGCGACTTTTTCCAGAAGCAGATACATTACTTGGGCCATGTCATATCTGAAGAGGGAGTAGCAGTGGATCCTAACAAGATCAGGTCTATCATGGAATGGCCTACCCCAAAGGACGTTTCGGATATCAGATTCTTTATGGGCTTAGCAGGATACTATAGGAGATTTATAAAAGGATTCTCCAAGATTGTTTGTCCAATCACTGCTCTCCAGAAGAATGGAGCTAAATCCATGTGGACACAAGAATGTGAATAAATGTTTCAATCCCTGAAACACCTTATGACCCATGCACCCATGCTGAAGATCGTCGATCCCAAAAACGACTTCCTCGTGTGCATAGATGCCTGTAAGGAAGGGCTCGGAGGAGTCCTTATGCAAGGAGGAAGTGTAGTCTTCTATGAATCCCGAAAATTGAATGAGCACAAAGTCAACTATGTGACCCATGATCTAGAGCCGACCGCCATAGTGCAGGCCTTAAAGATGTGGAGACATTACCTCCTGAGATGGAAATTTGTACTTATGAAAGACCAATGTGGATTGTGATATCTATTTGACCAACCAAAGATCAATACCAGAAAAGATAGGTGGATGGCCCTCCTTAGTGAGTTTGATTTTGAAATCAAACATGTTAAAGGAAAGGAAAATAAGGTGGTTGATGCCCTTAGCAGAAGTATGAAAACAATTCACCTGGTAGCAATGAGCACCTGCGAGACGAATGTCAAAGAAAGAGTCAGGAATGCACAAGAAACAAACACATTATTCTAGACCGTGACCTCATACCTGGGGAAAGAACCCACATGAATAAAGTATGAAGGCTACCAGATGATAGATGGAGGTCTGCTAACTTACAGAAAGAGATTGTGTATTCCAGATTGTGACGACTTGAAGAGGTTCATAATGGATGAACTACATAAAAGACCATATAGTGGTCACCCGGGATATCAAAAGATGATCACAGCCACTAGGAAACAATTCTATTGGCCTGGGTTAAAGAAAGACATAGCTAACTATTTAGGTAAGGGCCTAGAATGCCAACAGGTTAAAGCAGAACACCGACACCCAACAGGATTATTACAACCTCTGCCAATCCTGGAATGGAAGTGGGAAACCATTTCCATGGACTTCATCACCGGATTACCAACATCGACCAAACATAATGATGGCATCATGGTAGTGGTGGATAAATTGAGCAAGTTTGCCCATTTTATCCCCGTCAAATCGACTTGCAAGGAAATAGATATTGCCAACATATTCATGAAGGAGATATTAAGACTACATGGTATGACTAAAGAGATCGTGTCTGACAGAGACACGAAATTTACTTCCAACTTTTGGAAATCCTTGATGGTTGGTCTTGAGACCAAATTATTGTTTAGCACAGCCTATCATCCTCAAACCAATGGACAGACGGAAAGAGTGAACCAAATATTGGAAGACATGCTAAGAATGCATGTAATGCATCAACCCAAGAAGTGGGAAGATTACCTGCCACTAGTGGAATTTGCCTACAACGACGACTAACAAGAATCCCTGAAGACGAGTCCCTTCGAAGCCCTCTATGGTAGATTGTGAAACACTCCAGTCAGTTGGAGTAATCCCGTAAATAGAATTTCTATTGGACCCAACATGTTGAAAGAAATGGAACAACAAGTGATTCAGATAAAACAAAGTCTGGAGGTCGCTCAGAATAGACAGAAAAGTTACGCTGACCGAAAGAGAACTCCAAGAGAATTCAAGATGGGAGACCACATATATCTCAGAGTTAGGCCCAGGAAGAGTTCCTTGAGGATGGGTGCTTGTGCCAAATTGGCACCTCAGTATTGCGGACCCTTTGAAGTTCTATATAGAGTGGGACCTTTAGCCTATAATCTAGCACGTCCTCCCACAGTAAAAGCACATAATGTTTTCCATGTTTCATTATTGAAGAAATATGTACATGATTCTAATCATATAATTGACTGGTCTATGATCCAGGTGGAACCAGAGGGAGAATTCCTGTTAGAACCTCAATGCATACTGGACAGAAAGGAAACCCCACTCAGGAACCGAACCATTGCACAAGTGAAGGTGCAGTGGAAACATTTTGGCCCAGTTGAGGCTACCTGGGAAATGGAAGATGCCATGAAACAGGCATATTCGATTTTGTTTACTTCTGTACATACACATCATATTGATAGATAGAACATTGAGGACGATGTTCCTTTAAGGGGGAGGGAATTGTAGCACCTTGTTTCCCCAGTTTGTAAAAATAACTATATTGGCCAAGAACTATGGCAAATTTAAAGACATGAATGTTTGATTTGACGGACCTTTTTATGAAAGGTCGATGAATGTAAATTATGTTATGAATATGTGTTGCATGGCTACTAGGAGGGGGATTTTCTAAAAGAGACCACGATGGCTAATGAGAGGTGATGGAAGGGACCTGGAATGGTTGCGTTAAATTCCACCGAGCCAATACCGTACTGGTTTTACTTGCTCAAAGACCAAAGAAACTCTCTGACCCCAGAATGGATTTCCCGTCAAATTGGTAGGTGGAGAGGCTCCTCAAGAGCTAATGAGGGGATGGGGTTGAACCACCCATCCGTAACAGATCCCAAACCTGACCGCAGATGGGGAAATTCACACCACATGAAATATTGCAGAGAAAAAGGCAAGAAAGGATGTGTGGTAAAAGGGGAAGGGAGAACGCACGCGACAGGGATCGCGGGGAAGAACTGGGGAAACTCTGGAAACACAGGGAGTTATGAATAGAGGAGAAGGAGTGTAACCTTCATCCTTGACTTTTGTTGAGCTGGAAGTAGAAAATTGAACCTCAAGCATCGTGGTCTAGCTCGAGGGTGGCTAGTGGTAAATCCATTTGGAGTCACTGAGCCTACAGTTGGGTGGAAACGAGCACCCCTCTCAGCAGTCGCGTCACACCTAGTGTTTTCTGATAAGTGTTATGTCTTGTATTTTTGAATTGAATGCAAGCTCATGTTTATACACTCATAAATGGTTTCTGTATGGAAGTGTTTGCCTGTGTTTTGATTTGGATACAAGGGATACATGTTTATACTTATATGACCATAATCGGTCTATGTATAAAATGAGTAGGCTCAGAATACGAGTCTGTTCCCTTGAGAATTGTCCTATCTACTTGGCTCGCGCTATGCCCTTGTTTAATTTCCTGAAGGCACTTCTATCGGGAAGTTTCCTTACACTCTAGAGTCGAAGTGAGTCCCTCGAAAGGACTACCATGATAGTAAACCCACGAGTTTACTTTACCCTTACCACCGAATTTATAGCTCAGCGAATTAGGAAGACTTTTACTCAGGTCACCAAGCCTAGGGATAATTATCTAAGAACCCTCTGAAAGATCTGTTGGAGCTCTATTTCCCATCAACCTTAACCTTTGCATAGGTAGGAGGGTGGCCTTGGAAATGTCATGAAAGTCCCGAAGTATTCAGACCCATTCATCGGCATTTCAGGGTTTCGGCACCCGGGAAACCAAAGGGCAAGACCCTTCGTCGTCGCAAGTCATGAAGTCCCGGTATGCGAAACTCTGAATTAGCTTAGTGTGAATAGGTTTCAGAATTTTGGCACCCGGGAAACCAAAGGGCAGGACCCTTCATCCTCGCAAGTCGCGAAGTCCTAATATGCAAAACTCTAAATTAGCTTAGTGTGAATAGGTTTTGACATTTCGGCATTTCGGCACTCGAGAAACCAAAGGGTAGGACCCTTCATCGTCGCAAGTCGCGAAGTCCTGGTATGTGAAACTTTGAATTAGCTTAGTATGAATAGGTTTCGAGATTTCTGTGTTTCAGCAACCGGGAAACCAAAGGGCAAGACCCTTCATCGTTGCAAATCACGAAGTCCCAGTATGCGAAACTCCAAATCAGCTTAGTGTGAATAGGTTTCGGTATTTTAGCGTTTCGGCACCCGAGAGACCAAAGGGGGAGACCCCTCGCCTTCGCAAGTCATGAAATCCCGGTTCATGAAACTCTGGGAGGATCTAGACCGTCCATCGGAGGAGACATGTGGTGAGTGGTCAAAGTTCGGGGAAAGCTCTGAAACCACGTAAGCCATTGGATCTCGTAGGACAGCAAGGGGGTTAAGGCTGAGTGTCCTTCAACGCCCTTAATCTCAGGAGGGACAGTGACCATCAAATCCAGATTAACGAGGTTCGTTGATCTCCTACACAACTTTCCATATCAGGTTTCGGGGTTTGAAGAGTCGAAAGACTTGAAATCGCTTGCATTTAAAACTTTCAGTTACCGAAGTCCCGATACAGCCAGGACCGTCAGATCAGGGGAAAGATTTGCAGTCGTCAATTTCAACGAAGGGACGATTTCAGGTTTCTGGGTTTGAAGAGTCGAAATACTGGACTCTCGGGCATCACTGAGTCGTGAAACGTGAAAGGCGCCTCTTGGATTGGCCTGGGGTCATAACTGATGATCACATGGAGGCGAAGCCCGTGCTTAGTGCTTGAGTTGTAGACGACGGGTTTTCAATGAAAGAACCGACAGATTGGTTTAGTGAAGGTTCCGACAGGAAGAGCTAGCCTACGCTAGGAGCTTGTAGGAACTCGAGGATTCTGTCCCTCGATAAAGAAAGGAGAAAAAGGCAAAAAAAAGCCTATTATTCCATAGTGAGTGTGTGTCATATGTTTTGTATTAATACTGTGCATAATTACATGTGCAAAAATCATGCTCCTGGCCTTCAACACTTAGGCTCCCTGGCCTAATAACACATAAGCCCACTAGCTTATATAATTTGGCTCACCATCCTTATAAACTTGAATTACAGTTCATAAACAAGCTTTATACTTCATAGACATGATTTACAACAGGGATCGGCCTTGGGGACATTACAATCCCCTCCCCTTATTTTTGCATTATCCTCAGTGCAACTTTACACTGCATCTGCAAGTGTTTCAAAATTTTCAAAAAGATGCAGGTACTCTGCCCACATAACATCTTCATGTTCCCATGTTGTGTCCTCAGGACCGTACCAGGTACACTGGACCTTTACAAGCCCTATGGCTCGATTTCGGAGCTGTTTGTTTTTCCTGTCCAATATGTGCATAGGATGCACTTGCAAGACACCTTCTTGCTCCACCTGGATCACATTCCAATCAATTACATGATTAGCATCAGGCATATACCTTTTAAGAAATGAAACATGAAACACATTATGTATAGTCATGGATGTTGGTAATGCAAACATATATGCAACTGGCCCAATCCTTTCCAGGATTTCAAATGGCCCACAAAATCTGGCTGCCAACTTGGCGCAACTTCCCAGCTTCAGGGAACTCCTGTTAGCTTTCACTTTGAGGAAAACATGATCACCCACTTTGAACTCTTTGTGGGTTCTATTCTTATCAGCATAACTTTTCTGCCTATCTTGGGCAACTTTCAAATTCTGCTTAATATTTATCATTTAGTCCTCCATCTCCTTGAGCAACTCTGGCCCAACTACTGTTCTATCAACTGGATTATCCCATCTCACTGGAGTATTTCACTTTCTTCCATAAAGTGATTCAAATGGGCTCATCTTCAAACTACTGTTCTATCAACTGGATTATCCCATCTCACTGGAGTATTTCACTTTCTTCCATAAAGTGATTCAAATGGGCTCATCTTCAACGATGCATGATACCCATTGTTGTAGGGGAATTCTACCAAGTGTAGGTAGTCTTCCCATCTTGATGGTTTTTCCATCACATACATTCTTAGTATGTCTTCTATTACTCTGTTCACCCTCTCTATCTGTCCATTAGACTCAGGATGATAAGTTGTACTAAAGTTCAGATTCATTCTGAATCCTTTGAACAATCCTTTCTAGAGATTCGAGGTGAATTTCGGGTCTCTGTCGAACACAATCGTTTTAGGAATTCTATGCAATCGCATCACTTCCTTTATGAAAATATCAACAACATCTGTTGCCTTGTGAGTAGTTTTCAGTGGAATAAAATGGGCAACTTTTGTAAGCTTGTCCACCACCACCATGATCGAATCATGCATCTTACCTGTTCAGGGAAATCCTGTAATAAAATCCATCATTACTACTTCCCACTTCCACTCAGGAATGGGTAAAGGTTGCAACAACCCTGCTGGGTGCCTATGCTCAGCTTTAACTTTCTGGCACTCCATACATCTAGCGATGTATTCAACGATCTCTCTCTTCATACCCGGCCAAAAGTAATGGATCTTGAACACTGCTACTATTTTCTAATATCCAGGGTGCCCTGCATAAGGCACATTATGCATCTCCTGCAAAATCATCTGTTTCAAGCACTAGACATTGGGTACAAAAATTATGTTCTTGTACAACATTATTCCATATGTTTCCAATTTATAAATTTCCATCTTCTATGGCATCTTACCCTGCTGTAGTTTGGCTACCAATTCTCTGTACTGTAGATATGCATTTGCAACCTTTAGAATTATGCTTTTAATATCAGTTTGATACACTCTAATGGCTATAGCATGTAATTCATGCACCCTCTTGTTGAGTGCATGAACCACTTTATTCTCCTTTCCTTTGATATGCTTGATCTCAAAGTCGTACTCACACAGAAATTCCAGCCACCTACTTTGTCTAGAGTTTAAGGTTGGTTGATCAAACAAATATTTCAGACCGTTATGGTCTGTTCTGAGTTCAAACCTCCTTCCCATGAGGTAATGCCTCCATTTCTTTATAGCATGAACTATGGCTTCCAACTCCAAGTCATGGGTTGCATAGTTCTTCTTGTGCTCTTTTAATTTCCTAGACTCATAACAGATTACAAATCCGTTCTGACTGAGGACCCCTCCCAGTCCTTCCTTGCATGCATCAGTGCATACTATGAAATCTGCATTTAGATCTACAATCCTCAGGATTGGAGCACTGGTTAACAACTGCTTCAATCGCTGGAAACCTTCCTCACATCCCTCTATCTAGTGAAACTGCTTCCCCTTTTTTTGCAAGGAAGTGATAGGGTGAGCTATCTTGGAAAACCTTGCAATGAACCTTCTGTAATAACCAGCCAATCCCATGAAGAATATAACTTCCTTTATGTTCCTTGGCGTTGACCATTCTCTAATGGCTTCAATCTTCTCAGGGTCTACCGCTATCCCATCCTGCGAGATAATATGTCCCAAGTAATGGATCCGCTCTTGATAAAACGAGCACTTGCTCAGCTTGGCATACAGTTGGTGCTCTCTTAGCACCTGTAACACCATCCTCAGATGTTTTTCGTGTTCTTCTTTGGTCCTAGAATACACCAGAATGTCATCCAGGAAGACGATGACAAACTTGTCTAGATAGTCCCTAAATACTCCATTCATCAAGCTCATAAAAACAGCAGGTGCATTTGACAGTCCAAACGACACCACTGTGAACTCGTAATGACCATACCTTGTTCTAAAGGCGGTCTTGTTGATGTCTTCATATTTTATTCTTACTTGGTGATATCCCGATATTAGATCTATTTTTGAAAAGATCTTTGCATCCTTCAACTGATCGAAGAGATCATCAATCATCAGCAAAGGATATTTGTTCTTCACCGTTACTTTGTTCAATTGCCTGAAATCAATGCACAATCTCAGCATTCCGTCCTTTTTCTTTATGAACATGACCGTGGCACCCCAAGGTGACACGCTTGGGCATATATACCCCTTCTTTAGAAGTTCTTCAAGCTGCAGCTGCAACTCTTTCAGTTCTTGCACACTCATCCTGTACAAAGCCTTTGACACTGGAGCTGCTCCAGGCATCAAGTTCACAGAGAAATCAATATCCCTTTTCGGAGGTAGTCCAGGTACTTCCTGGAATACATCTTCAAACTCTTTAAGTACCTCATGATCCTCAATACTTGACACCTTATCCTTAGGCGTTTCCCCCACATGGGCTGCAAATAATTGACAGCCTTTTCTGTAGCACTTCTTCAGTTGCATTGCTGAGATTTCTCTAACAATAATAGCTCTAGGAATTCCTTGGACGACTCTTTGATTCCCTTCTTCATCTAAGCAAGTGAATTCCTTGTTCCGACAGTCCAAGATGGCATGGTGCTGGTCTAACCAGTCCATCCCAATTAGATAGTCATAAGAGCCTAACGGAAAAATGTTCAAATCGACCTTCGTGCTCAGTGCTTTCATGTCTGCAAGACATGACTTGACTAACTCCGTGACTTTCCTCTTGGTTCTTGTAGCTAGTTGCACTAACCAAGACTTTTCATGTTTGCTTCTTATCAAATGCAAACTTTCCATCACTTTAGGGTCTATATAGCTATGGATAGCCCCTGAATCAACTAAAATAGTAAATGGTTGGTTTTTTATCATATCTTCTACTTCAATCATGTGTGACTGATACTCAGCTTGTTTTTTTTCCAGGGCTGCGTAGATCCTTGGAATCCTACTGCCCATGTCCTCCACTGTTTCATCCTGCTGAACATTGTGGAGAACTCTTACTTTATCATTTCTGTGGGGGAAATCCCTGTACCTATGGTTTTCTTTACAACCCCAACATTACATAGGTGGCGGCTTTGAAATTTACCCACCCACTTCAACCTTCATGGGCTCTCTAAGAGAAAACTGTCCTTGAAGACTATTTCTGAAAAAGGGTGGTTTATTTCCCTTCTGCCTCTGTTCTTTCTTGAACTTTTTCTGGTCATCCCAAGCCTTCCGAAAGGTAGGATTTTCTCTTTGTTGTTCAAATAATCACTTCACTCTTCTTATCGTTTCTTCCATAGTCTTTGGGTCATCATACTAAATCTTATCCCCAATAGGAGGTGGTAATCCACTCAGGTACCTATAAATCTTGACAGATTCATCTTTGATGAACGAAACATACTTCAGTAATTCCAAAAAATTTCGTTCATACTCATCAATGGTCTGGTTGTCCAGCTTGAGTTCAAAGAACTCTTTCATATTTCTGTCATAATATCTTTTAGTTAAGTATTTCCTCTTGAAATACCTCTTGAATTCTTTCCATGTGATGTCCCTTTCCTTGATGTGCTGCACCTACACAAGTTGATCCCACCACATGGATGCCTTTCCCTTCAATTGATACATGGCAATCCTACCCTCTACATGAGAGGAATAATTCTGCAGTTGAAAGTATTTCCTCATACCAAGAAACAAAGTGTCAGCATATTCCTCCTTCGTATGTTCTCCATCGAGCGTTGGAGGATTGATCTTGTTCATTTCCCCTTTCAATTAATCCATCCTAGATCTCTTGTGCTTTCTAGTAGGAGATGGGCTTGAACTACTGTGTGCTTCCCTACTGGAATGCTTTGGGGAACGACGATGATGTCTGCTGACACTCCTTGATCTTCTTTTCCTCTCATGGGTCTTGCGACTCTCTGTCTTGCTTGAGTCACTCTCCTTTTCCAATTTCTTTTCTATTCTTTCTAGACTCTTCAACATCCTTAAGTTGAATTCACCCTGCTTATCCATGAATTTCATGAGCATTCGGCTATCATCTCGGTGAGCCTGGGCATCTTTCTGCAATATTTCAATGATTTTCATCATATGTCCTTCCTTATCCATCTCTTTTCCTTTCCCATTAGAGTTTGATCCTTCGACTCCCAAGTTGACATTCCTTCCTTCTCTTTCGTTCTCTGAATTGGAGGCAATCCACACCTCTTCCATTCTCTGCTCTCAACAACAACCCTATTCGGTTCTGGCACTTGCTAAGCTTCTGCAAACACACGTGTAGACAACAAGGATTTGTCAGGTCGTCATTCTTAGCAAATTCCACACATTCAAAACCATTCTGATTTAAGAAAACGCTTCGACTTCACAAATTTTTCGAGTTCTTCTCGGCTCTGTAATTTTCGAGTGATATCTCCCTCTTTCTTATCCCCTACCCTCGTAACCAAAGGTCATGACCAAATGCTAGACTACTAGGTGCTACTCAGGATTTCGACCTTCGAAGAGTTTAAGGTACACACATCTATCTCCCGGAGTTTCGATTTACCAAATTCGCATAAATCGGCTGGATCGACGGTCCACGTTTACCCAACATCCAACGGTTAAAATCCACTACAATTCTTTTGTCTTCGAATATTTTAGGACTTCAGAAATTCAGGTTTCGGGTTTTCGGTAACCGGGAGTTCAAAATGTAGTGACCCAAACCACTGGTCACTCCATTCCCCGAAATCCAATACACGAGTTCTTGTACAAGATCCAACGATCCTCGATGATTTGGATCCAACGGTCCAGATCTTTTCGGAGTTTCGTGAACTGGGAGTTTACGATGCAACGACTCCAAATCTCTTGTCACTTCAATCCCTGAATTTCGATACACGAGTTCTTGTATGAGATCCAACGATCCTCGATGATTTGGATCCAACGGTCTAGATCTTTTTGGAGTTTCATGAACCGGGAGTTCACGATGTAGCGACTCCAAATCTCTTGTCACTTCAATCCCTGAATTTCGATACACGAGTTCTTGTACGAGATCCAACGATCCTCGATGATTTGGATCTAACAGTCCAGATCTTTTCAGAGTTTCGTGAACCGGGAGTTCATGATGCAGTGACTCCAAATCTCTTGTCACTTCAATCCCCAAATTCCGATATGGGAATTCATGTATGAGATCAACGGATGTGAGCCTCCCTTGATCCGACAATCCAGATCTCTCCTAATATTACACCTGTCAAAGCTCTTCATCCGTAACTTCCTCACTAGTTGGCTGGATCCGATGACTCATGGGATTTTGACACTTCTTCCTGGAAGCACTCTATCGTCTGATTCTACCCTTGTTAATCTCTTTTGCGATTCGGGACTTGGAGTGACCAAGAATTTGGCCTGCGCTCCAAGTTCACGATTCCTAAATTCACGAAATGATCCAACGGATCAAACAAACCACAATCAACGACCCACGTTTATTCTGGATCCTAGGGTGGTGAGTTTCTCCATCCACTAACCACCTTGCAACTTCTGGCTATCTTACGGTCCTCGTGATTTCACGAGTTCTCCACAGAGAATTCTGACCGTCCAACTCTGCTTCTCAAGGACTTCTGGCCAATGAATTGGTACCCTCCTTCTAAACATTCATCTACTTGATTCAACAGTCCTGATTCCCCATGATCTAACGACTCAGATATCATTGGCATTTCACGTATCGAGATTTCGCGTCACGAGGTCAAAAGATTTTCCACCTTCATCCTCCCTATTCTGAAATGTCGATTTCTTTCTGGACAGTTAACGGTCCAGATCTCTCTTAGATAGACGGTTGTGATCCAATCGTGAATTCGCATTTCATGAATTCTCACAAACTCACCCTTAGACCATTTCAAGTCACGAGTCAGCGAAAGGCTGATCGCTCTCCACGTGTCCTTTCTGATGGACGGTCCTGATGAATTTGGGATTTCACGTATCGCGATTTCCACACTCTTGTGCAACTCCAAAGGGTTTTAAACCTTGTGCACATTCTCCAGACACAATTTCTTCTCAAAACCTCGGTCCAAAGACCACTTATTCAGCCCATCTAGGCTCAACGTTGAAACTAGGCTCTGATACCATACTCTAACATTCTCGACCATCAACCCCATGGTCGAGCCAACATTACTACGTAGAATTACACTACTGTAACATATTATGCATTCTTATGAAATACAATTACTTAATTACAGTTAAACACAACGTAAGCACATTAATACCGTTAGCATACATAATCCACAACATTAACAATAATTCACGAATACAACGGAATACATGTAAACATTGCTAGAATCACATACATGCATATTTAATTGAAATTATATGCATGTATATACTTATCTTTTAGACTGGATGTAATTCACCAACTGCGTGTAGACCTCCCATGAACCTCCCAGCCTTAGACCGTGCTGCTCATCACTCTCAGCAGTAGGTCACCCTCGAACTGGGACTAAGCTCCATCGGGTAGGGATTCCTAAGCTAGCAGGGAATATAGGAAGACACACAGTCACATGAGAAGGATTCTCTCCCAGGAGCCACTTATGCCCACTTCCCACAGACTCTCATTCCCCACATGTCTGTCCCACCCTAGGAGTATACACCTTCACTGTCACCAAGACAGTCCATCAACTGCTAACCTCCCTTCCCTTGGGCTTCAGTAACAGACCGGACCGGAAGTCTCCGAGTTCTGTGGCAGCTACAGGACTCCTTCCAGGAGTTCTCACTTCCTCCACGCACTCTCTCACCTGGAGAGAGTCGCTCAAAGATTGGGTAACTTGCCTCTTTAACAAGAATCACTTCCCTCACACTGGCCAGCAAACCACACGCAGTCCAGGACTGAGTGACCACAACAGTCAATTGGAAAAATGGGTATGGACACCCGAAACAGAAACAATCAGCGCTAAAGCATAGCGTGGCTCTGCGATTACAAGATGCGTTAATATTTTCGGCAAGCAACATAGGATGCATGGCTCAACAATTACCGAACATTCAGTTCTCCCAACCAGCAATAAGGAACAAACTCACCTCTCTGGTTTCAGAGATGCGTAAGGTGTACAGAGGTTCAATCATAGAGGCCAAATGCGTACAGATGGAGGATGGAGGAATTGGAAGGTCGAACCCCGGATTCAGGTGATGGTTGGAGGAATGCCCACCCCCCTCCTACGCAGTAGTCGATGGAATGGAAAGAGAATCCCCAACACGGCTCATTTCTTGGGTTAAATCATATGCGCCTGGGTCAACACATGTCACCCATGAAGCTGCATGCGTCCCTCCCCAGGAACTTAGGACAAAACATAGATTTCACATGGCTTTTGGGATAATATTAAAATATTATTCCCAAGGACTTAAGCCCCTAGGCTCCACACTTAGCCTCTCTTTCCAACCTTCCAGCCCCCAATCCCTTACCCAGGTTTTGTGGAAGCTTAGTCCCCCATCACTCATTCATCGTGGTTGGTCCACATGCAGAGATGTTTTGTATTAATACTGTGCATAATTACATGTACAAAAATCAGGCTCCTGGCCTTCAACACTTAGGCTCCCTGGCCTAATAACACATAATCCCACTAGCTTATATAACTTGGCTCACTAGCCTTATAAACTTGAATTACAATTCATAAACAAGCTTTATACTTCATAGAGATGATTTACAACAGGGCTTGGCCTTGGGGACATTACAGGGGGGATCCTGGTCTCAATCCTTAACTATATTTAGTGGTGGAGGCGTCGAGATGGGAATTCCTTTTTCATAGTGCAAGTGGATCCCTCCATATCTGTCACCGCTCCAGTAACCGCCTCGCTGGTGTTGGGGTGAATGTACGTATCTGGGGTCGTGTGGAGGAATTCCTCTAGGAATTCCTCCTAAACAATGCATGTGGTGCCTTCCATGGCTGTCGTTGTACATGTATCCACTTTACTAGTGTTGGGGCACAAGTAGTCATCTAGTACCATGTAGGGGAGGGATTCCTTTGGAACTTGGATTGGTTCCTCCAGGAATTCCTCCTTAATGTAGGTCATTGGAGGAGTATGAGGCCGCGCAATGCACTGAGTCCGAGCAATGGACAGGGTCCGCTCCATATTATGTAGGTATCTCTACCTGGTTATATGACTATACTAGGAAGGGCCTCGCCTGGGCTTTCCTCTCTCTCTCTCTCTCTTGGCATGGTAGAGCCTGGGAGGCAAAGAACCAACTAGACTGAAGCCAAGAGAACCAACTGTGCCAAAACCCAATTCTCGAGCTGAGTAAGGTGACAAAGCGCGGAGGTGAAGTGTTGCAAGCCATGACTAAGATGGATAGATATCCAAGGGACGAACATGAATGCAATGCAACCACTTGTACTCAGCACCCGCCTCCTGCCATTAATCAACAAGACCTCCATTAAAATGACATGAGGGAGCTGTCCTCACTTCCTCTATAAGATTTTAAGGTCGCCCTCCATTCAAGACTAGGGTGAGGGACGACGGATGGCCATATTTATGACTGAGTTAACGAGAGGGTTGTGTTACCTCCTTCTGCTACATGGCACCCCATCCGGGGATTTCATAATTGTTTTAGAAAATATAGAGAATATTCTAATAAATTCTTTAAAGTAGTGACTAGACTTGTTAATAACCTCAATATTTGCAACATTTTTTTCTTCTTTTAAAATCCAACCTTTTGGTTAGAAAATATAAAGAATATTTTAATAAATTCTTTAAAGTAGTAACTAGACTTGTTAATAACCTCAATATTTGTAACATCTTTTTTTCTTTTAAAATCCAACCTTTTGGTAGATAAATACTAGTTTTGTTTTTAATCTTGACTAAGGTTCTAATCACCACAATTTAAACATAACCATAAAATCCTTAACTAACTTGTTATCCTTGAGTGTAGAAGCCATCATTGAGTTAAGGCCCACTGAGACCAAGTTAAGCATTTTAATTAAAATAGAAAAAGATTGCTACCCTAAACTAGTCAACAATGAGTGGCATGCCCATCAAGTTTTAAAAAACATATTTCACTTAGTTCTAAGCCATCATTGAGTTAAGGCCCATTGAGACCAACTTAAGCATTTTAATTAAAATAAAAAAAGATTGCTACCCTAAACGAGTCAACAATGAGGGGCATGCCCATCAAATTTTACAAAACATATTTCACTTAGTTCTAAGTCATCATTGAGTTAAGGCCCACGACCAAGTTAGACATTTTAATTAAAATAAAAAAGGGTTGCTACCCCAAAACCACTCAACAATGAGGGGCATGCCCATCAAGTTTTTCAAAACATATTTCACTTGGTTCTAACCAATGTCATTGCCAATCAACAAGGGCATGTCCATCAAGTTTCTAACCAATGTCAATGACTATAAAATATGGAGTAGGAAATATGGTTAACCAATGACATTGCGAGTTAACAGGGGCATGTCTATCAAGTTTCTAACCAATGTCACTAACTATAAATTATGGAGTAGAAAATATGGTTTATTTAAAAGGCATGATGAATATCTTTGATTACTAATATAAATTCAATGCACAAGAATTCAACCACATGGTCAAGCAAAGAAATATTTATTTTCCCACGACTACATTGATATGAAAAAATGTAAAATATTGCTAAAAACTCTAGGAAATGCAAATAAATAAGAATAACCCACTACTAAAGAGATAGCTAAAACCGTGAATGTGGACCATGACAAACCTACAAGTTTAAAACTCCCAATTAAAAGTCGGAAATTATTAGAAGTCGAAACAAAGATTTTTCAAAGGGATTACAAAATACAGTGTTTGATAGTTGCCTTGCACATGTTCGATTAAGCACATGAAAAGTTTGGATGGCTCATGGGCATGGGCCATTAGCAAGTTTATAATATTTGTATATTGAGAGTTTTCAAGGTGTATATTTGTAATTTGGATGAGAAACTGAAGACATGAAAAGTTTTGGGTAAATTTGGTAGCACATATTTTGACTAAAATGAATTTAGTAAAATATAAAGAATATTTTACAATAATATTAATTAAGTGAAAGATAAAGAATAAGTGTTGTTTAACATTCAATTTTTTGAATATTTGGCAAAATAGATTTTGGTGAAATCATCATTTTGTGTTGTTTAAATTGTATTTTTGAATGCAGAAATGGATTTAACACTTTGAAAAACTCTAGGAGCACTCTAATTATACATACTTAATCACTCAAATCTGAAGTTTCAAGAATTTTTTTACTAGATTTCAATAAAAATTAATAGAAAAATATACATGTAAAAGGTCCAAAAATCTAAATTTTTAGACTAAACAATAAAAAAATTGTTCATAAAACTAACCCAATATTCAACAAAGACTGCATGGCAGCTTAGTCCCTGTCAAGTAAATTTAAAAATAAAAATATACCTTCTAGATTGATAACAAATTTTAGTTTTACTATATCTTCCACATGACTTTTTCTCAATCAATCTTTTTTGTTTCATAGAATATTTTTATAATTAAAATTGAGTGTGGTGTTGATAGCATGTGCAATGAGATGTGTAAAATAGTTTAATTAATATTTTACCATGATAAAAATTGGGATAAAAGTCAATTAATCTTAAACATGAACGGGATAAAGTTCCATAAAGAAGGGGAATGGATTCAAGTCAAAATAATTTATATTATTATAATTTTCATTAGTTTATATGGGATGAATTGAAGTTTGAAAGAAACAAAAAGGAAAAGGGACAACATCATTGTGTACAAGTTTCCATAAAAATGTTAAAAATAAGATATTCAATTAAAAAATAGGGTAAATAAGTTAAGATTATATATATATAATGTATGGTAAATGTTATCTTACAACGTTTAATGAAATTATACCAAATTTTATAATATAGAAGATTGTTGGTTAACAACTTGGGGTTAGCATGTAGCATTTTTTTATTTGTCACGCTGTTAAAGGTCCTCCATCTCGTCATGGGTTCGATTTGGTGGAAGAGACATAAATTAAATAGAAGGGAAGAATTCAATGAGTGTAAACACATCAAAGATAGTATTCAATTAATTTTTAGAATTTTTTTTTTTATTATTATATCATTTATGATATAATCAATTCTATACATTGATTAATGTGAAGTTTGCAATAACATATTAAAGATATCATCTAATTAATTTTTAGAAAAATAATTTTTTTTATTATATATATATATATATATATATATATATATATATATATATAATATGTTATACATCACATGTAACATAAAAATATAAAGTCAATAAAAACTAATACAGAGTTACGGAACAAACTCATTGTTATAGTTCCTAGCCTTTAACAGGTACTAATAACAATATTTAAATTAAAAAAACCAACAACATTAACAACATCACTCTTAAATTAAATCTATACCTCCACTTAAAAAATAATAAACTTCAATAATTTATAACATATTTATACCTCCACTTAAAAAATAATAAACTTCAATAATTTATAACATATTTATATTTGGTTATAGAAGGAATCCTAGTTGTTTAAGTTTCCCTAAAACAAAAGTAGCAAAAGACAACTGTACTTTCAAGAGTTTTGATTCCACGTGCTTCTGGGATTTCGTAATACAAGAAGTGGGTTTGCTGTCGTCAAAGTGGGGGAGTGAGTTTGTAATACAAGAAGTGGGTTTCTGTCGTCAAAGTTGGAATAAAGCACTCAACACAAGGGCCCCACTTCCCTCGTCTGCCATGCATTGTATTTGCGTCGTGACGTAAGATTGATCAGATTTAGAATGTTTTGGATGGCCAGCAACTTCAAGAAGACTTTCAACTCAATGCTCCCATTAAGAATGTTTTGGACGGCGAGCAATTTACAGAAGACTTTCAACTCAGTGCTCCCATGGGCTTTCTAGAGACATTTAAAAAAAATTAGAATTAGGTAAATCAGATTTTATTCAAATCATTAATATTTATTATTATTTAAATTGTATTTTTAAATATATAAATAAATTTATTAAAAATATTTAAATTACACAAACTCAATTACTCAACTCATATAATACCAATAATTTTTTACATAATATCAAAAAATACATACATAAAAACTCTTAAAAAATAAAAATAAAAATCCAAAAATAGAACGGTAAAAACTTACTACGCTAAAAACTTACTTGGCCCACTTTCCCACCCTCTCTCTCTTCCCGACGAAAACGGAAAGACTAAATTGTTGTGGCTTGCAGATATCGTGCGAGCACACAAATGAATCACACAGCAATGGTCAAAGAATGAGGGTTGCTAGACTGGTCAACTTTATTATTATCATCTAGTCCACGTCTCTCTACTGGTTTACAGAGGATATATATACAAGGCAACTTCTGCGTTCCTTCTATAGGTATATCCAAACTTTGCTCTGGTTGTTGATAATAAGCAAAAGAAGAAAATATGGGCAATACTTCGTCCTGTGTAGCGGTGCGCATGGGCATGAAGGACAAGGACAAGGAGGAAACCATCCAGCTGGTTCGCTCAGATGGCACTCTTCAAATCCTTCATGACTCACTCAGAGCCGGCCAAATCATGGAAGAATTCTCTCAACATTTAGTCTGTCACTCGGATTCATTCTACATCGGGCAGAAGACGCCCACTCTTTCTCCAAATGAGCAACTGAAGGTGGACAACAAATACTTCCTTCTACCCCAACACTTCTTTCAGTCCCCCTTATCTCTCTTATCGCTGGCTTCCTTAATATCGCCGTCGCCGCCCCCAAAAGCTCCACCTACTTCCACCGCTCGCCTATCAGCTCCGCTTCGCAGTATCGAACGTGCTTCTGTTTTCTGCCAGCCTTTTGAGATACAGAAAAGCGATGTCACCGGAGGCCTTCGGATCAGAGTCTGCCCGGAGTTTATTTCAAAGCTTATGGAAGACGCAAGGCTTAACGCTGATGAATGCGGCCAGTCAGTGGGTGGGGATTCTACAGATGATGAGCCGGGTAGGCTCTGCAATACCCCTGAATTACAGAAAGACTATGCTCGGTTGGTCAAGTTCAGAGGACAATGTTGGAGACCGAAACTTGAGACAATCAAGGAAAATGAGAAGAAGATTAATGTGTACAAGCTCATATTCAAAAAGATGACGTAATTAGGAATTAACATCTGATCTTGATTCTTGATCAGTTGAATGTATGGTGCTTATTTTTTGGCAGCTGTTTTGATTAATTCCACCAGAGATCAGCCAAGATTTGTGGTGCAATTAAACATCCATTGCCTTCTTGTACAGTTTTTGGGTTTGCCATTGGCCATTATAATGAAATTTTAAAGGCATTCAACTTGAAATAATGACCCACTCGCTGCAAAATGATGAAAGCAAAGGACCGATGCACAGGTCCATGGTTTAGCGGCCTGTTTATATGGATAAAACTATTCTTGGGACACAAGATAAAACTATTTCTGGGAGGCAAATCGATGAACAGAGTAAATTTAGTAAAGATTTTTAATGGCATAGATACGAGGTTCAAATCTCTCGCCTTCATGTTAAAATGCAAATTTGACACGAAGTTCATTGCTACACGTTTCTAGATATACCATAAACAAAATTGCTCAAAACATCTACATAATAAGTGCAGAAAATTGCTCTATCTCAGTCAATTTCTTGGTATTCAGTCTTCAAAACAGATAAGTTCTTCATTTTTTTTATTAATTGGGTTATGATGTTGCACTTTGCTGGTGTTTCACCATTTGAATGCTGAAGATTGTTTCCTACATGCTTACTGTTTGGTTTGTATCATGTACTCAATTTTATATATGCCATTCTGATAGATTTCAGAGTACCATTCAGCTCATGGTGTGGTACAATTGATGTCATACTTTTTTTCCAATGGAGATTTCTGTTGTGCATGGCAAACTAGTGCTGTAGATTGCATTTGTAATATTTTACAGTGATTTCACTGTTGATCTATAGTGAATAGGCTCAATCATATATTTAAGACAACTATGGAAAAGATGACACCTTGTAGCTATAATTTTCAATTGTCAAGGTTAATCTATGGGAGTATCTGCTTGATCCGCTCATTGCGAGATAAATCAAGTCCTAGTTCAGGATGTGCATGTGTATGTTCTGATAGAGATAAACTCTTTAGATCAACTAACAGAGTTAGGTATGTGCTGAGTAAAGCAAAGAAAAACTATAGATCTTGTATTCCCTCAATTCTACTAAGTCACTTTTTCATTGGAGCAATTAGATTTACAGAACATGAAATCTAGTTGATTCTATTGCCTCTTTGTGTTTATGATCCCTAAATTACACCTACTTATCTCTTTTCTTCTAAACCAGAGGTCCTTAGAGAATCTAAAGGCTAAAAAAGAAACTCTTTTACCAGAGTTTAACTAATTTGAAATGCTATCATAGACGGGGCAAAATGAATTCATACTTTAGCCAACTGATCCAAGAAGGACTAGTCGATGTAGAACGGGTAAAATTTATCCCAACTTGGGGGAATGGAAGAGGTGAACATGATTACATTGCTAAGAGATTGGACCGTATTTTAATAACAAAGGAATTAGTACTGTCAAGGCTAAGATACAAGTCTTGGGTGGTTAATGTTAAGAAGATACACGAAAAGTTCATCCTTTTAAATTTAATTATGTCTGATTGGATGAACCGTATTTTGTGAATAGATCAAATTGGAAAGAATATTATTCCAATGGACTCTCTAGTACAAAAACTAAAATTACTTAAGTCTTTGGTCATTGAGTGGGAGAGAAATAAAAAACATCTTGGCAAAGGAGGAATTAAATCAACTAGAAACAAACTTAAATATCCTTTATTTTGAATTTTTTGGGGTTTGAGAAGGATGAAGAAAAAGTATTGGTCCTAGAGAAAGAAAAGATAAAACTGTTTCTTTTAAAGCACAAGGAGGAAACTTGGAGATAAAAGAGTAGGATCAATTGACGCAAGCTTGCATCAAGAGAAATGAATACAAAGATTTTCCATGTGTATGCAAGTTATAGAAAACAGTCAAATGCCATCTAGGATATTAAAAAGGAGGATGGATCCAAAATTACAAGTCAACGAGATTTAAAAAAGGAAGCCATTGGATACTTTCAGAACATCTTTAAAACTCAAGAGAATCTCTCTATTTCAAACCAATTGGCAATTATTAGAGCTTATCCTAGGATCTTCTCTGAGGAAGAAGGTCTTAGAATTGCTGATCCGGTTAAAATATCTGAAGTACTGTCAAATCTAAAAGGATTTGCTGCCTCAAAAAGTCCCGGGCCGGATGACTAGACTGTAGATTTTTTTTTGCATTTTTTTATCTCTTGGGGCTAGAATTGCTAGTTGTGGTGGAAGAATCTAGATGGAAAGGTAAGGTTTCAGGAGCCCTGAATGCTACCTTTCTAGCACTTATCCCCAAAAGTGACAAGCCCAATACTTTTGAAGGTTTTAGACCAATATCACTCTGTAATTTGACTTAGAAGATTATTACAAAAAATATTGCTGCTAGAATCAAATCCTCTCTTTCAACATGTATTTCAAAGGAACGGTTTGGCTTTTTGGAGGATAGATAAATTATAGATGCCATAAGAGTGGCACAGGAAGCCCAATATAAAGATAAAAAACAACAAAGCTTTGGTCCTAAAACTTGATATGATGAAGGATTATGATAGGGTGGATTGGGGATATCTAAGGTTAGTCTTACTTCAGATTGGACTGACTCTAGAAGCAATAGATTGGATAATGGGGTGTGTAAATTCTGCAAATTTCTCTGTCTTAATAAATGGCAGCCCTTCCAGCTTTTTCAAAAGTACAAGAGGATTGAGGCAAGGATGGCCCCTATCTCCATTATTGTTCTTACTTATTGTAGAAGGATTGCGTAGAATTATTCTGAAGCTGGTTGTAGAAGGGAAAATTGAAGGTGTTTTAGTTGCAAAGGGAATCTGAATTACACATTTACTATTTGTGGATGATGTCTTGTTGTTTGGGAGCATAACTCTCAAAGAATGGAAAGTCTTAAAGGAGGCACTTGATTTGTTTTGTAATGAGACATGGTTGTCCTTCAGTTCACAGAAGTCACTTTTCCTAGAAGCAGGATGGACAGGGGAGGAGCTCTCAGTGTTAAAAGATATTTTTCCATTTGAAGTTAAATCAATTGAAGTTGGGTTTAAGTATTTGGGCTTATTTATTATACCAAATTGCTATACAGTGGTCGACTGGAGCTAGCTGTAGAAAAAATTGAAAAAATAATTTTGAATTGGAGTCATATATGGCTTACTTTAAAGGGGGAAGAGTAACTCTTGGAAAATCAATACTAGAAAGTATACCTGTTCACTGGCTATCACTGGTAAAGAATCCTAAAAGTCTTCTAAATAAAATTCGAAGAAGGATGTTCAGTTTCTTATGGTCCTGGAAAAAAGAAAAAGAAAATATACATTTTGTAAACTGGAAAATAATTGCCAAACCAAAGAAGAAGGGAGGATGGGGTATAAAACACATTTTCTGGTTTGGAAAAGCATTGGCAACAAAGAGTCTGTGGAGGACACAGACATACTTTAAATTATCAAATAATTTAACAAGTACTTTGCATTCAATTGGCATAAAATTTCTAGCACAAGTAGGATTACTTGTAACTGAGGACCAAAACTCTTTAAAATGGAAAAATGCAGAGACTCTTGGTCTACATGGAGAACATAAAGAGGAATGGGATTTATATGTAAAAGGCTTAGTTGGGTATGGCTTTGAATTAAATGCAAAAAATTATACTTTAATGCAGTCTTGGAATACCAAAGGACATCAAGTAAATGTAAAGAAAGCCTATGAAGTACAAATTCTAGATGACAATGAGGGATGTCAAAATGATTGGTACATAGAACTATGGAAGTGGCAATTACCATTAAAATTTAAATTATTTCGTTGGTTAATGTTTGAAAATAAAATACTTACTTGGGATAATTTGACAAAAAGAGGTATGATTGGACCTAACAGATGTGTGTTGTGTGGAGATAAGGAGGAAACTTTGAATCATCTGATGGTTGATTTCCTATTTACCGAAGATATATGGAATTCCATCATAAAGGAACTTAAACTAAAGAGGAATTGGGGAGGAGGACACCTCAGTGAGTGTTATCAGACTTGGGTAAAGGAGATGGAGTTTTGGAAAGAAGTTCCTAGTTATATTTGTTGGGGGATTTGGAAACACATGAATTTGATTATTTTTGAAGAACAAACACTTTCTTTGGCCAAGGTATGCAACAAAATTATATAAGATCTAGGTGAAAACAAAAAAATAACAAATTTTTCAGACTCATAGGACTGCTAGGCCCCAATGTTAGATTGGAATCTAGCAGTGGGTTTGTTTGATGGAGCCTCATAATGTGAGGGCTCAGAATGTGGTGTAGGAGCAATTTTAAAGTGTCCATAATTGGGTTCATACGGTCTTAAGATGAATTGTGGCTCTGGAACTAATACCAGGGGTGAACTTTTAGCACTGTGGTGTATTTTATACTTTGTACATTTCAAAAAGATTAAAAATTTACAACTGGTAGGAGACTCGAAGATAGTTATTGACTGGTTTTCTCATAAAAACAATCTACATGTGAGTACACTTCAACCTTGAATGACAAAAATTCGATTGTTGGGTGGGAAGATTAAACACTTAAAAACAGAACATATTTATAGAGAATTCAATAAGAAAGTTGATCAGTTATCAAAGCAAGTACTACATTTGGAAGAAGGTGTGATATACCATGCAAAAGGAACAAGAATACATACAGTGAGTTTCGAAAGAATGACAATTGTATAACTTTTCTTTTGGCAAAGTTGAAGACTATGTTTTCTTTTTTTGAAATCTACATTGTGAAAAATAATCTTATATTTTGGACATCATATATATTTACAGGGTATGACTATGTAAAAGAGAGTAATTATGGACATCAACAAATGGATATTTTGTAAAAGACACTTTATATTCACTAATATAAGTACTTTTTTCTGTTTGAAAAAAAAAGACAGAAGCAACAAGGGAACGAAGCCAAGTGCATGTCCCTCGACCTTCTGACGTTAAGGTCATCGATATTTTCTTTCTATGTACTCCATAAATTAAATAGCCTACTCTTAATTATGCAAAATTCTAAGCATGAGAAATATTTAAGTCGGGAAAATGTATAATTTAGACAACACCAATATTTAGAATTAGACAACACCAATATTTAGAATTAAACTTATGGAAAAAAACATAATGAGCAAACAAAACCCAAAATAGAAATAAAAATTTCTTCCTTCAAAATAGAATTAAAAATTGAGATTTTTTTAGGAAACCATGAAAAAAAAAACATAATAACCA
>ML778371.1:923782-933893 GCA_009831015.1 Picea engelmannii | reverse complement strand
TTGAGCATGAAAACTACTCTGTGTCACCTCGGCCTCATAAAATTGATTATCCTGGAGGAATTGAAACAACAGGGAAGGAGTTGGGAACATTTCCTATTCTGGGAAGGTTTTGAAACACAGAACCAGATTGCAAATGAACAGGGAAGAGTTCAAAGAAACAATCCTCTCCTCAAAGCAGTTCAAGAAAAAGAAGGACCCTGCCAGGACCTCCACAGGACAGAATTTCTGGAGTGAAGCCCCTTAGGTCAAAGAAAAGGTTAAATTTTGAGCAAACCACAGAACAGACCATAGATAAAATCACAGAGAAGAGTACATGGAAGAATATATTAAACTTGCCCTATTCAGATTCAGAATTAGAGCAGCAAGATCAATGCCCTGTCACCAAGAGTCCTGAGCAGTCAGCTGAGTGTGCACAGAACCATGAAACCTTCAATCAGAAAGAACAGGGAGAATCATAAAAAAACTCCAAATCAAAGAAGTCTCAGAAGATCAAGCATCTCAAGGAGGTAATTGCCCAGTAAGAGGTCTTGGAGTGGGTGATTAAAGAAAGGTATAAGAAGTTATCTGATAACTTCGCCAAGACCAATGCTGCGTTTGAAAGATTGGCTAAGGAAAGTGTTAGAGAGAAGAAGAGGAAGAAAAAACTCACCAAAGACTACAACAGCTTGTGGTGGCTTTCCAAATGCCTCAAAAGGCAGATAAGGAGGTTGAAACAAAAACTAAGCCAAAAACCCCATCCAAATCTGAAGGTACTCGCTCAAGTTGCCGTTAATATGCAAGGTGAGAAATCGGATACCTACTGATTTTTGTTTGAAATCAAATTTTGGAGGTGAAAACTCATTTTGAGTGCAATCGAGACTTTCCCCAGCGCAAAGCTATTATTTTATGACCCGTTAGCTGTGGAAAGTGACGGCTTTCAACAACTAACCCGCGAAAAATTAAAGGAGTGCATTGTTGAAAGCTAGAAAACTAATTTTTGAAGCCAAGGACAAGACAGTTCATTCCAAACGGGTTTTGAAGGGGCTCCAGTGTATTAGTGGGCTATCAGATCGCATGCAAAAGGTTCAACATCAGGGATTCGAGAGAATTTTGGTAACACATGCAAAACCATTTCCTCAAAAATCGACCATAAACGTTGGGAAATCCAACAGTCAAAGACAGGTGTCCTGCTATTCTTCACCACATTGCAGAGATTAGGAACGGAAGGATGCAGATGGCGATTTTGGAGATTGAAGACAGTTCGACTTTTAAGTTTAGTTGTTAAAGAATTTATTTTCAAGTTGTTTAGATAGAATTTAGTTGTCTTTATTAAATACCGATCCATGTTTTTAGGATCTGTAAAACTGTTTGTATGAGGCTATAAAGGCCTACTTTTGATATGAAACTGGGTTCGATTTTGGTTTCTACATACTACTACTGTAAGAAAGACCTATTCTTATTATATGAAAAATTGCAAGCTTCCTTCAGTTGTGTTGTCAGATTTTTCTTTTCTGTTCTCTGATATCTTATGAGTGAAGGTTCTTTATTGATGCTCATTCAATCTGCATGTGACTGTCATCTCACTAATTGATTGATTAAGTTGATAATCATAAGTTATTTCCTTAGTTATTAAACCTATTGTGCTTGTTTTATACGAGTATAATCTGGTTCAATAGCTATTTTCTTCTCCATTTAATCAAACCTTGTCTGAATGCATTACTAGAAGGCCTTGTGAGATTTCATATTTCTAGACAGTCTTGAACACACAGTCCAGTCCCTAGATATTCATCTTGATCCAAAAACCACATCAATTATTAAGAAAATATTTCCAAAAAGAGTTAGTTACTAAGCATCTCCGACTTACAGCCTAGGAGAGTTTCCTGGAGTGATAACAAATTGGCGCCGTTGCTGGGGAGAGGAGATCGAAGCTCAACTTCTCTGGGAGACGACATAGATCTAGTTCTTGATGATAGACAAGAAGTAGACACTATCAGGTTGTACATTTTCTATTTGGTGACTCCATTGAAACGAAGTGGATCCTAAAATAGTTCACACCAGGGCGAACCCAGAAGGCCCATTGACAACATCAGTTCCTGATCCAGAGAAGATCATCAGCAAGGGTAAAGCTTTACAAAGACAGGCTTCTGGATCTGCAAGTACAACTAATTCAGGTATTCAAACTGATACTCATCCTTCCATATCTAAAAAGTCTTTGGTTGAATCCCCTGCTCAAACTCAAAATTCCCAGGAAATTAAAAAATCATCTCAAGATTCTAAGGTAGAAGAACCTTCATTTTCTTCCAATATTACTGATTCTGTTCCTAAGATTGACATTTCATCCCATCCAAAAGAATTGAATATAGAATCCTCCCAACAGAAAGAAAATTCCTCTTCATCTTCTTTTGATTCATCACCTATCAAACCTTCGAAAGGTGTCTTATACACTCACACTAATCTGCCCATCCTTGAAGAAATTCTCCATGATCTGTCCTCTAAGGGTGAAGAGAATTTAGCATTGTTGCTTGGTCAATTTTATAAAGATTCTTATTTTTCAACGGTCTTGGAGCCTTCTGCTCAAGACGAAGTGAGACAACCATTCATTTCTAACTCAGGCAGCTCATCTCCTCCATCATCTCCTATGAGTTCCTCGTCTGTATCAATCACCAAGACTTTCATGGCTGCCCCTTTGACCAGGATGGAACAGATCTTGGCAAACAGATATGCCCCACTTGTCTTGCCAAATCCCCTGTCTGCCATGCCAACAGGTGACTACCAGAAATATATGCCTAAGTTTACAGGAGTAGGGGAGTACACTGCTGAAGAACACATTGAAGCTTTTTATGCTTATGCAGAAAACATTAATATTTCAGAAGAAGATGTGTGGACTAGAGTTTTTGTTCAGAGTTTGGATGGCCAAGCCCGAAAGTGGTTCAAAGAGCTACCAACAAATTCTATCACTGGTATTGAACAATTAGATGAGGTATTCTTGAAACACTGGGGAGAATGAAGAGATCTGTTATACTACATTTCTGAGTTTGGAAATTTGAAGAGAGGAGATGGAGAATCGGTCTCAGACTTTATCAAGAGATTCAATAAAATGTTTGGTAAGATCCCTGCAGAGATTAAACCAAGCAATGCATCAGCAAAGATCACATTCTCTGCTACCTTTGATGCAAAGTTTTGTCTTATCCTTAGAGAAAGACGATCATCCACACTTGCTTTAATGCAAGATGCTGCTCTCGAGGTTGAGTCTAACATTACAGCATCACAGAAGCTTAAAGGAAGGGCTGAGAAGAAGAAGTATGCTATTGAACCCTCTTCCTCTTCTAATAGTAAAATGGAAAAGATGGCTAAGATGTTGGATAGTCTGACATCCGAAATGTCGAAATTGAAAGTCCAAAATCAACAACCAGGAAGAGCAAAAGAGCCAAATACTTTCGCCCTGAGAAATCCAAATGCTTTTCCTTATAGAAGGAATAATCCACAAGTTCAGATCCTTCAAAGAGATATAAATTCAGTTGATGATCAGAGGATCAGACCACCTCTTCAAAATGCAGTATTGGATGAAGAGCAACAGCCATCTCCCGATGAAATTGAGGATGCCGATGAGATAAACTGTTTTGGTGATGAGAATAATACTTCATTTTTGACACAGGTAGACTATGAAGAGGCCCTGATGGATCAGCAAATTCAGGAAGCAAGTGTAGAAGGAGCTATCTACTTGACAGATGATCAGAAAGGCTACAACTTAAGGTCCAAGAAGAATGTTGTTCCAAAAACACCCATTACTGCTCCTATGAAGGACAAAGAAGATTCTGCTCCTATGAAGAGTAAAGAGGTTGCTGCCAAGCAGCCTCCTGCTCCTGAAAAACAGACCCCCCTTCTAGCAAAACAATAGAAGAAACAAACTCAGCCCCTAGTCAAGGAGCAAGTCAGCCTCAAAGCTCCTTCCAATGAGGTAAAGGTTTCGGATAGACCATCTCTTTCTTTCAATTTTGAATCAGAAATTCAAAAGGTTAAGATACCGATGCCTTTAACTGAACTCATGAAGAATGAAATATTTAAAGCAGCCATCTTAAAGTCTCTTGAGCCTAAGACTTCTCCATATGATGATTTTGTGAAGCTACAAGATGATAAGCCTAAAGTGACCATAGGGCCCATGATAGAAGACCATGACGATTCTTGTCCACCATTTTACATATCCTTAAATGTCCATGACAAAATCCTTCACAATTGTTTACTGGATTCTGGGGCATCACATAACCTTATGCCAAAGGCGGTGATGGATGAGCTTGGTCTCGAAGTCACCAAACCATATCAAGATCTTTTCTCCTTTGACTCTAGAAAATTCATATGTCTCGTCCTCATCAAAGATATGGTTATTAACCTTGCTCAGTTATCAATGAGGAGCATGGTTATGGACATAGTAGTTGCTGATATTCCACCTAAGTTTGGGCTGCTTTTGTCTCATTCATGGGGAAAAAGATTAGGAGGTACATTGCAGATGGATCTGTCATACGCTATGATTCCGGTGTTTGGGGGGGAAATGAAAAGACTTTACAGGGAAAACCAGCTTGCTTATATCATCAGCGATGGAAAGAATTCCGTCAATCATCCTATCTATGCTGTGGATACAGATTTTGGTTCATGCATCCTTCAGATTGATGATGGTCAATCAACTCCTATGCAACTAGTGAAGCCTATTGAATAGTAGTCTGAAAGTGAAAACATTGCAGTCTGGACTATGTACTTCGATGGGGCCAACACTAAAGACTCAACAGGTGCTGGAGTAGTTCTGATCTCTCCTTCAAAGGAGACCATATCTTTGTCTTTCAAGCTCGACTTTAGAACCACCAACAACATAGCAGAGTATGAGGCTCTGATGTTGGGATTAAATTCAGCCAAAGAGATGGGGATAAAAGGTTTGAAGGTATTGGGAGATGCAGACCTCATCGTACAACAGGTAAATAGCACCTGTCAAGCTAAGCATGTCAGATTAAAAGCTTACATAGACGAGGTATGGAAGCTGTGTGATTCTTTTTCTGTTTTTGAAATTTCATACATACCAAGGGATATGAATCAACTTGCTGATTCTCTTGCTGTTTTAGCCAGCACATTCATTCCACCCATGCCCCCTAAGCTCAGCTATGAGATTCAAGTAAAATATCGACCCTCATTACCTGATAATATCAAATATTGGAAAGTTTTTGAAGATGACGATGAACTCAACAGATTTCTCCAAGTGGTAGATGAGTTTTCTGATTTGCACATTGATCATTAGAATCTTAATGAAGAAGAATCACAGGAACTCGAGCTAAAGAAGAAGTTGGGCCAGCATGAAATTGTTTAGTTACTAAACAATTATATACCTCGAGGTTTGGTACCCCTGGAAAGGATTTTTGATCAGAATGATGTTCCTTACCAGCCGGACAAAAAGGAGAAAGATCCAGCTGTTCAAGAGCATAACATAGGAGGTAAAAGCCAGCCCAAGTTTATTAATTTGTCTTTTGAATTGACTGCTGATGAGAAGTCAAAATACTGTAGTGTTTTGAAGGAATTTTCGGATGTGTTTGCTTGGAAATATAGTGATTTAAAGACTTATGATCCCGATATTATTCAGCATAAGATACCTCTTGAAAAAGACACTATTCCTTTCAAGCAAAAACTCAGACCTATCAGTCCTCTTCTGCTACCAGTGATTGAGAGAGAAATTAAAAACCTTCTAGATGCCAAGATCATAATTCCCTTGAGATATTCCAAATGGATTGCCAATTTGGTGATCGTAAGGAAGAAGAATGGTGAGGTCCGATTGTGTGTAGATTTTAGAAATTTAAACAAATGCTCTGAAAAGGACAACTATCGTCTTCCTAAGATGGAACACTTGTTACAGAGGATTTCAGGGGCAAAGGCCATGTCTTTTCTTGACGGATTTTCCGGTTACAATCAGATTTCTGTTCACCCTGATGACTAGGAGAAGTCTGCATTTACCACACCCTGGGGTACCTTTATGTACGCCAAGATGCCCTTTGGGTTAATGAATGTTGGGGCCACATTCCAAAGGGCCATGGATATAGCATTTGTGGGAGAAAAGGACAAGTTTGTCCTCATATACCTTAATGATATTACAGTGTATTCTAGCAGCCATGAGGAGCATCTGAAACATCTGAAAAGAGTGTTCTTAAAATGCAGACAGTTTGGGATCTCATTGAATCCCAAGAAATCCCAGTTTGCTCTAAGAAAGGGTAAGCTCTTAGGTCACATCGTCTCAGCCGAAGGTGTAATTATTGATCTAGCACGAGTGGAGGCAATTCAAAAGCTGTCCTTGCGGAGGTCAAAAAAGGACATTCAGTCACTGCTCGGTAAGATAAATTTTGTTAGAAGGTTTGTGCCCAATTTTGCTGAATTAGTCAAACACATAACATGCATGCTGAAAAAAGGGGCTGAGATAAAATGGAAAAACAATGTGAGAAACTCTTTTCAGGATATCAAGCAAGCGATCATCGAATCTCCAATTCTGATCAGCCCATATTACAGTAAGACTTTCTATGTCTTTTCCTTTTCTTCCTATGACACAGTGGCAGCAGTCCTGCTTCAGAAAGATGAGGAAAATTTTGATCATCCCATGGATTTCTTCAGCAAAACACTCAGGGACGCTGAACTAAGGTATGACCCTATCGAGAAACAAGCTTACGCTCTCATAAAAGCTTTAAAATCCTTCAGAATTTATATTCTTCACTCAAAGGTCATTGCATATGTTCCCTCATCTTCTGTAAAAGATGTTTTGACTCAGCCAGATATTGACGGAAAGAGGGTGAGGTGGATTGCAAAGATGATTGAGTTCAATATTGAAGTAAAGCCCACCAAACTGGTAAAAGGCCAGGGCCTTGCCAAGCTTTTAGCAGAGGAAAATCATAAGCTGTTGGATATTAATTTCATAGCAGAAATTTCAGAAAATTCACAGACAGAGTTGGCAGTGGAAGGACAGCATGACAGTCAGCAAGTGGCAGAGCACTTGTCTTCTTGTGAATGGTATTCCGGCATCATACATTTTCTGTAGAAGCTGGAAGTTCCTCCTGAACTCAGTTTGACTCAAGCTCGAGCTCTTAAGCTCAGAGCTATCAAATTCTGCATTTATAATAATCTGTTATATTGGAGAGACCCTACTGGCTTGCTTCTCAGGTGTTTAGATAAAGAAGAGGCTGTCGAGGTAACACATCAGTTTCATTCAGCTGTTTGTGGTGGTCATCATTACTGGAAGACTACTGCCCATAAGATCCTGAGGGATGGATACTATTGGCCTTTCCTCTTCACAGATGTGTGTGCATTCATCAAATCTTGCGACAAATGCCAAAGATTTACCGGTAAGCAGCAGCTGAAGTCTTTACCCCTGAGGCCTATTGTGGTAAATGGCCCTTTCCAGCAGTGGGGTTAAGATTTTATCGATGAGATAAATCCTTCATCCAGTGGTCAGCACAAGTGGATTCTGGTAGCCACGGATTATTTCAAAAAGTGGACAGAGGCGATCCCCACCCGAAATGCTACACACTAGGTAGTCATGAAGTTTCTCTATGAAAATATTTTGAGCAGATTTGGTTGTCCCAAGAGGCTGGTGGCAGATAATGCAGCAGTGTTTAAAGCAAAAGCATTGGTAAACATGTGTGAATCAATGGGAATCCAGCTTGTACACTTGACTCCCTACTATCCTCAAGGTAATGGTCTCACTGAATCGTCAAATAAAAGCTTGATCAAAATCATAAGAAAACTATTAGAGGAAAATAAGAAGAATTGGGATTCCAAACTGAAATTTGCTCTGTGGGTAGACATAGTAACTACTAAAAAATCCATTGGAACTTCCCCATTCAAGTTGGTTTATGGGACTGATGCAATTTTTCCTGTTCAGTTAGTTTTTCCTGTAGCTAAGTTCTTTCAGGAAGAGCAGACCGAGAAAAATGACATGGTAAGAAGGATGCTGGATTTGGTGGAATTGCAACAAGCTCACGAACAGTTAGTGGACAGATCAGAAGCTCATCAGATGCAGATCAAAAAGACGTTTGACAAAAAGGCAAAGGTGGACAGTTTTCAGATCGGTGACTGGGTTCTAAAGTGGGATGCTCTTAGGCAGGACAAAGGCAATCATGGCAAGTTCGATTCTCTGTGGACAGGCCCTTTTATGATTACTCAGGTGCAAAACAATAACACTTTCATTTTGCAGAATCTGGAGGGTGAAGAAGTGTTCAGTGGCCCAGTAAACGAGCGATTTTTAAAACTCTATTTCGTCTAAGGCTGTGAAGCCTAGACATTGTAATTTTAGTTTTAGTTTTATTTTTGAATAACTCCATGCCCAATGGAAACACCAGCAGATAGTTTAGTTTTTAGGTTCTTGTTCAGGAAAGGCATTGATTCTATGGTTCTTGAAACCTCACAGGGAGGTGTTCATCCCCAATAGGAGCCAGTGTTAACTCCTCAAATAAACTGGTGGATTTATTTGTTTTTTTTAGGTGATAGGTTGTAACCTCAAGTCATTTTTGAGTTTCTACAGTTGTAAAGCTTAGGTTTCGGTTTTCGTCTTATAAAATAATATGATCCATAAAGTCTTCTTTTCAAAATTTTGATTTTTCACTTTCCACAGCTAACGTGCGTCCAAAAGTTGAGTGTTAGCTATAGAAAGTGGCGACTTTCAACATCTAAGGAGCGCTTCTCATAAGTCTGTGCGTTGTTGAAAGTGGTGAATTTCAAAATTTCCAACAATGAGTTTTGCGGGTGGCGCACTATTGAAAGTACATACTTTCCGCAGCCATGGAGCAGTTTTTACAAGGTTGTGCGCTGTTGAAAGTGCATACTTTCCACAGCTATGGAGCGGTTTTTACAAAGTGGTGCACTGTTGAAAGTGCATACTTTCCGCAGCTAACAGGGGTTTTCCACGGGGTCACACGCTGGCGTAAGTGGCAAGTATGAACAGCAGACAGAGGCGTTTTCCACGGGCCGTTGTTGAAGAAAGCGAGAATCACGTGCATGATATCCATGTCTGAAGGTAATGATGATATGATCATCCCATGTCAGGAAAATCCAAAGCATGCGCTGATGAGAGTGGGTAATGATAGAAACTCAATTATGAATGTCAGAATAGGACTGTAACTCGAATCCGGACTAGAAACTCACGCTCAACACTCATGGCATCCGGGATGGCAAGTTCGAGTTCGGTGATGTAGGTACAGAGGAGGTACCACCGGCCTGACAACATCCAATCAAACAGTGGTTTCCATATCACAAATCGTTTCTGGAAGTCTGTTGAAGTTTCATTTGTTTCAAAACAGAGCCGAAGCCCGAACTGCTTTCAACAACGCAGAACCTCGGCTTGACTGGCAGTTGCAGGGGTTAAAAATTGTCAGGATTTTCGAGCTACAGAATGGCGAGAAAAAGCAGTGGTGCTCTACTCAAGAGAGAGCTGGATAACCTGTCCTTTTTACAAACACATCCCGAAGTCCAGAAGCATTTTTCGAATGCAGGGTGTATTGAATTCGTTGAAAGATTGCAAGTTGGCTGCCACCAGGCTACAGCAGAAGCCTTTGCCAATACTTTCGATGGCAATAAAGCTTGCGTCAGGTCCATGGAAATTAGAATGGATGAGGCTGTCATTGCCGTAGCTACAATTTTACCAAGAACTAGTTAGAGCTGGTTTAAAACCACTGCTGCCAAAAATTTGGATTTCAGAGTTTATTTGAAAGAGGGGTACAGGCACAAAGCATGGAAAAAAGGTATGCTAGTTTCTTATCTAGACGAAGAATGGCAGGAATTGTTCAAAGGTATCCAATTGTACATTACCTCGGAGGGAAGATATGATAAACTGATGATGTACCACTTCAAACTACTGGATCATTTCATAGGCAAGACCCCTCTTAATTTGCCTTATTTCCTACATAAAAGTTTGACTAAGGTTTGCAAGAAGATTAGAGCTCAACCCTTGAGCATGAAAACTACTCTGTGTCACCTCGGCCTCATAAAATTGATTATCCTGGAGGAATTGAAACAACAGGGAAGGAGCTGGGAACATTTCCTATTCTGGGAAGGTTTTGAAACACAGAACCAGATTGCAAATGAACAGGGGAAGAGTTCAAAGAAACAATCCTCTCCT
>ML778371.1:891760-923732 GCA_009831015.1 Picea engelmannii | reverse complement strand
AGGGAAGGAGCTGGGAACATTTCCTATTCTGGGAAGGTTTTGAAACACAGAACCAGATTGCAAATGAACAGGGGAAGAGTTCAAAGAAACAATCCTCTCCTCAAAGCAGTTCAAGAAAAAGAAGGACCCTGCCAGGACCTCCACAGGACAGAATTTCTGGAGTGAAGCCCCTCAGGTCGAAGAAAAGGTTAAATTTTGAGCAAACCATAGAACAGACCACAGAGAAAATCACAGAGAAGAGTACAGGGAAGAATATATTAAACTTTCCCTATTCAGATTCAGAATCAGAGCAACAAGATCAATGCCCTGTCACCAAGAGTCCTGAGCAGTCAACTGAGTGTGCACAGAACTATGAAACCTTCAATCAAACAGAACAGGGAGAATCATCAAAAAACTCCAAATCAAATAAGTCTTAGAAGATCAAGCATCTCAAGGAGGTAATTGCCCAGCAAGAGGTCTTGGAGCGGGTGATTAAAGAAAGGTATAAGAAGTTATCTGATAACTTCGCCAAGACCAATGTTGTGTTTGAAAGATTGGCTAAGGAAAGTGTTAGAGAGAAGAAGAGGAAGAAAAAACTCACCAAATACTACAATATCTTGTGGTGTCTTGCCAAACACCTCAAAATGCAGATAAGGAGGTTGAAACAAAAACTAAGCCAAAAACCCCATCCAGATCTGAAGGTACTCGCTCAAGTCGCCGTTAATATGCAAGGTGAGAAATCAGATACCCACTGATTTTTGTTTGAAATCAAATTTTGGAGGTGAAAACTCATTTTGAGCACAATCGGGACTTTCCCCAGTGCAAAGCTATTATTTTATGACCCGTTAGCTGTGGAAAGTGATGGATTTCAACAACTAACCCGTGAAAAATTAAAGGAGTGCGCTGTTGAAAGCTGGAAAACTAATTTTTGAAGCCAAGGACAGGACAGTTCATTCCAAACGGGTTTTGAAGGGGCTCCAGTGTATCAATGGGCTATCAGATCGCATGCAAAAGGTTTAGCATCAGGGATTCGAGAGAATTTTGGTAACACATGCAAAACCATTTCCTCAAAAATCGACCATAAACGTTGGGAAATCCAATAGTCAAAGATAAGTGTCCTGCTATTCTTCACCACATTGCAGAGATCAGGAACGGAAGGATGCAGATGGCGATTTGTGAGATTGAAGACAGTTCGAATTTTAAGTTTAGTTGTTAAAGAATTTATTTTCAAGTTGTTTAGATAGAATTTAGTTGTCTTTATTAAATATAGATCCATGTTTTTAGGATCTGTAAAACTGTTTGTATGAGGCTATAAAGGCCTACTCTTGATATGAAACTGGGTTCGATTTTGGTTTCTACATACTGCTACTGTAAGAAAGACCTATTCTTATTATATGAAAAATTGCAAGCTTCCTTCAGTTGTGTTGTCAGATTTTTATTTTCTGTTCTCTGATATCTTATGAGTGAAGGTTCTTTATTGATGCTCATTCAATCTACATGTGACTGTCATCTCACTAATTGATTGATTAAGTTGATAATCATAAGTTATTTCCTTAGTTATTAAACCTATTGTGCTTGTTTTATATGAGTATAATCTGGTTCAATAACTGTTTTCTTCTCCATTTAATCAAACCTTGTCTGACTGCATTACTAGAAGGCCTTGTGAGATTTCATATTTCTAGAAAGTCTTGAATACACAGTCCAGTCCCTAGATATTCATCTTGATCCAAAAACCACATCAATTATTAAGAAAATATTTCCAAAAAGAGTTAGTTACTAGGCATCTCCGACTTACAACCTAGGAGAGTTTCCTGTAGTGATAACACGTCATATCACTTTATGTCTAGAACATATCATGACCATCGGATTACATAACTACAAATGCATACTAAAGAAACAAACTTTTATCTAAAGACACAATAGACCAAGTTGATCTTAACTAATTCCTAAGTGTCTAAATATCCTAACATCCCCCCTTAAGAACAACTTTGGATATGATTGAAGGATTTACAAAGGTGATGAGATAGAAGGAAGGAGGCATTATAACCTATGCCCCCTTAATGAAAACTTCCTGGACTCCCAACATAGATCAAAGTTTGAAAAACTTCTCTTTTGTAAGAGACTTTTCTAAAACATTGGCAACTTGATCATCTGTAGGGAAAAAGAGAACTTCAAGAACACGATCATGAATGATATTTCTGATTTGTAGCTCAATGCGTTTTCTATGCTGATGTTGAAGTGGATGTTTGGTGATATTGATGGCACTCTGATTGTCACACTAGAGGGTGGTTAGATGCTATTATTGGAATCCAAACTTTGAAAGGATAAGTTGAAGCCATTGATTAAGGTATTCCAGAATCATTGTAGGGATGCATTGCGTAGATGTGACCATGAGTATTGGCACATTAGTCTCTTGGTAGAAATGTTTGATTGCATTATGTAATGATGAATTTCATGGTAATGCACATACAATGAGTGAAAGTTTCATTCCATTCGATGTGATTAATAATTGAAGTTGATTGAATTATTAACATGTTATAATTTTGAGATCACTTTGTGGTTTGTTGTAAATGTTGCAATAAAATGATGATGTGCATGGATACTCATAGTTGTTTGGTTGATTGAAATCCCAAGTAGATTGTAGGTAGACTAGTCTTGGATATGGAAATGGTGTAAACCAATAAGGAAGATCGATACCAATTTCTAAAAAAACCAAACATGATGAGAGGGAATCTCATACTTGGGGAAATTTGAATTTCCATACATGAAACATATTTGAAATTAATAAATAGAATTACTATGATGATATCTCATGATGATTGTATGTGTGTGATACAAATGAGATGATGATTATTGAAAATGGAAATCTTGGGAATAAATACACTATTGTGACACTGGAATCATATGATTGCTGCAAGTTATTGGCTACATATTACTAGTGGATGTTTGGTAGTAAGTTGGCGCTCTCCTTGCACATGAAATCCTTGGAAAATGATGGATAATCCGAGGGACTATATAGTATAGAATGGGATGCAAGATCTTGGAGGGTGAATATAACAAGGAAGAGGCAACTTAATAGTTCATATGGCATGGTTGATAGAATCACGAGGGTGTGTTTGAAACGACAGTGAGATGAATTCTTTCCCATGTAAGCTTTGTTGAAATAGAGAACTAACCTTATAGATATGTATTGGGTTATGATTGCAAGCTTATTTTTGAATACATAATTATATTTTGGAGTTGAAAAATGTTATGGATAAGACAATTGTTGTATGATAGTAGTTATAACATGTATGTTTTCATGATGGCTATATAAGAACAGTTGAAAAATGAAGCCATTAATTGAGTACATGGAAAGAAGAGCACTAGAAGGAAACAAAGCTAGAGAGAAAAGGAAAAGACAATTAAGGCCCAATGGAATTGTTACAACGTAGAAGAAGCAAAGTGGGAGATGCAATATGCGATGTGGGAGATGCACCAAAATTTATTTTGAAAATTTGGAGATTCCATTATTGCAACTAGAATTTCTGGAGCCACAACTTTGAGATTTCTTGGCGAGTCTATGCTGGAGCCCTAGAAGAGAAGTGGGATAGCTTGAGGGACTATGGAGAATAGAATAGGGTACACTTGCTTGGGCTGTGAAAAATGGGGGTAATGAGAGATTGTTGGTCAAAATTTCTACAAGAATCGATAAGAAATGAAACTATTATAGCTAGAGTTCCTAGAGCCACAACTCTCAGACTTCCTAGCCAGTATATGTTAGATCCCTAGAGGGGAAGGATATTGTTTAAGGGACTATGATGCATAGAAGGAAATATCATCCCTTGGTTTTTGTAGGTTGAGGGGAATGAGATATTGTTGGTTGGAATGGCTACAAAAATTATTAAACTTTAAAATCATCGAATATTTTATGAAAAAGTTATACATGTGTCTATACACTTATATGGTGATGTGCACTAACGATAGTGAAAAAATAAGGGGGAGAGGAATGCGGCATCTCAATTTTAATCTCCTTGATTTATAATGTAATTATACATATGCAATTTGGGCTTGTGAGCTAGTATGTTTTGGGTCGAAGATCCTGTACTGATCAAAGGTTGGAGAGCCTAACATTATAATTGCACATACATTGATTAATAAAACATATCACTAGTTGCAGTATGAGAGGAAAAATATCGTTGGGGGGCTATCATTCCATAAGAGAGTGGGATAAAGGGGGTCCAAGGGAAATTCCAAATGCCTAACAAACCTAAGAAATTTTATTATTAATGTTTACCCCTTTGAATTATCAACCTAAGAATTGAATGCATGTAAGAGGTTGGTGGGAAATGTCATCTCACCAATTTATGACAACATGGGATAAGTACAACCACTTCTTGGGAAATGCAAGAGAAAAATCATGTATTGAAGAAAATGAAATTCGAGTAGGTAAAAGGGGACGATTTTTGGGACAACAAGGGAGGAGCAAAAGAGATATTGATACTAAGAAAGAGCACCATCCATATTATGTATGAAAAAAACCATTAGATGGCTTGGAAATTATGTTAAGAATTAGGATGTGATGCATATAATTTAGTTTCCTATTGAGGAAATTTCTCAAGATCCCATGAGAAGGATACAATTAGAACTCCTATTACAACTAAGATTCCTATAGTCCCCAACTGAGATATTTTTTTTCCAACTTATGATGGAGCCCTGGAGGGAAGTGGGATAGCCTATGGGACTACATGGAAAAGAAGGGGATCCCATTTCTTGAATTGTACAAGTTGAGGGGAAACAAATCTAGTCGATTCATTGCAAGGAGAACACCTTGTAACAGAGGTTTTTATGGATCCTTCCCAAAAAAATTATCCCTTCACTTTTCGTAGCGAAGTTTGTTAGTAAAGGAGGGCGACCAAAGGTTTTTGTGGAGGTTTTTTTACCGATGTGCCTACAATGTCCCTACACCCCGGTGTACACATAAAACCAACACCCCAGTGATGAACTATTAAGGTGCACCATTATCCATTATAAAAGAAAAAAAAACATAGTACTGAACAAAGAACCCTAGTGCACATACACATGATGCCCTATTATGTATCTTTGTCGGGTGCACAAAGGTAGGGTAAAATAAAAAATAATTACCAAATTGATTTTCATTATTATACTTCATTCTATGCTTCCAAACTCTAAAAAAAGCATTGATGCTCACTCTCCTTCCAAGGCCTCCTCGTTTGTAGTGCTCTAGAATTAGTTCGTTAACTCCACTGATAGATTCCATACATTTCCAAATTTTGGAAAATACCGCCAATTTTAATTTATTCTCTATAGTGGAACCATGCCTCCTCGTGATAGAACATCCTAGGTAAATTGTTCATTACCTTTTATTGCATTTCCATTGTATGAAAATTTGAAATTAGCTTGAAATTTGGTCATTTTTAGTTTTTTTTTTTCAATTATGCACAATGCACTTGATCACTTAGGCTGACCTTAGAAGCTAGTGCATCATGTGAATATACAAGAAGCACCACCAGTGGTGTGGATACTATGAACAAACACATCAATGTCATTCATAGAATGACACTGCGCCAAATTTTGAAAAATAAGCATAGTGATGCATCTTCATGGATGCCTTGTTATCGATGAAAGTTAAAACGTAACGCATTTCTAAACAAAAAAATTGTGATACAAGAAAAATGGAGCACTAGTATGTTCACATTAACCAATCTCACTGGTGTTGTAAACAACACGACATCCGGCCAAATATTTAACAATTTATCATAGCCATGTGTCCTAAAAGACAATGCATTGTGAAAAAGTCACAGGTGCTCCAATAACAATGGAGTCTTTGTGTGTTCCCTTTAACCAACCGCACCACCCAATTTCCAACAAATTTGTTTTACCATAGCAGTGCATCAAGGTCCACAAAACACATCGGTGCTATGCACAACATGACACTCGGTCAAATATTTAACAACTTATCATAGATGTACATATTATAGAACACCTTGTTACCATTGCATCCTAAAAAACAATGCACCACTAAATAAACATTGGTGCTCCAAGGAACATGAAGCATTGATGTGTTCCATATAACCAACGACATTGCTTAGTTTCAAAACTAGGAAATTTAACAAAAAAGCGTGTCCTAGTATATTAAACTCATTGGTGTCATGCACAACATGACAGTGCACCAAAAATTTAACAATTAACATATTGGTGCATCATACATAATACCCTGTGACCGATACTATGCATATCACCACAATGCTAAATACATACTAGTTCTCCAAGCATTATGGAGCACCAATATGTATTTAGCGGTGTGGTGATATGTACAACACCGATCACATAACATTCTATATGATGAAACAACATAAAAATTATTAAATTCTTGGTGCATTACATATAACCAACCACACCGCCTAACACATAACATAGACAAAATGACATAGTGATGCGTCTTGTTGGATGCCTCTTTCCTAGTGCATTATAGAACACAACACACTGTGCTAAAATATGTGTTGGTGCTCCAATAACCACAGAGAAACGGTGTGTTATACCAACCACACTGCGTAGTAGTGCTTTGTTTTTGATATAGATCACCGAGAGTGGTGCTTAGTTTCTATTATTGGCACACCAATTACTTTTCCACATTTTTTTTGCAAACATAAATTAATTTCGGTTTTTTATAAATAAAAAATAGTTATATATGTGTGTGTTTGATATGGATTGGATCATTATATTATTTTCCATCTATCTCGATGATTTTAGAGTGGAAGAAATTGTAGGAATAAACTTTTAGGGTCATTTTAATGACAGTTCCTAGTTTGGAAAATTGTAGTTTAAAACCTTCTAGAACCATTTTGAGGCATCAAACAACATTGTTTGAGGTAAAAAAATTGTTGGATTGCACTAGAATCCCTTGAATCTATTATACACATTGATACATTTCCAATGGTGAAACTATTGCATCAATTAGAGCTCATATGCAAAAGTTGTGCCTCCCACAAGTTGACCTACCATGTTGACCACCATGGTACAAGTGGATGCCACGTTAGCCACCATTACTCACACATATGGGGCTATCCATGTATGGAATTTCAAGAATATTATATAAAGTTTTAAACCTTATCAAAATTAAGGGTTGAGGAAGTAAAAAACCTACCCCTAGATGGCTATGTAGCAATGTTAAATACCGGGCCACTAGGATGAGAGGGGGTTCCATTCTTTAGCATTGAATTTGTTCCATAGTTGAGTAGTGTTAGACAATTGGCTTAGGTTGATGGATAGTTGGTATGTATTGTTGGTTTTCATTGATGTCAACCATTGGAGAGTGATATTGTAGATTGATGTCAACCCTTGGAGAAAGTCTGGTAGCGAATTCTGGTAGCACAAAGGTTTGGGTAATGGACCCAAGGTTGTTTAATGTATAATGGTATGGTTTTTAATATATTTTAAATTAATACTATTCTATATGGATAGTACATGTCATTCCATTTCCGGTGGTATGTGGAACATCACGTAACTCCTCACGGTTAGAGAGTTATGGCCATGGGAAGTTGGAGAACCCAGGTTTGGGTAATGGACCCAAGTTTGTTTGATGGATAACAGTATGAGTTTTGATATATTTGTAGGTAGTAATATTCTATATGTATAGTAAATGTTATGCAATTTCTAGTGGTATGTGGAACGTCACATAACTCCTCATGGTTAGAGAGTTATGACCATGTAAAGTTGGATAACCCTCACGAGTCATCTAGAAGTCCCAAAAGGTCAAAGTAGTCAAAGTGGTTTAAGAGATTTTTAGAAGGTAAATAATAAAGTGAAGTGATGAGTGTACTATAATTCAAAGTGAATACAAAATAAATTGTTCAAATAATAAAGTTAATGGAGAAATTACCAAGTTGACAAGGGGTTAGAAATGGGTTAGCCCTAAAATAAGGAAAGTGGTTTAAGATGGTTATAAGGTAACCCATTGAGGTAAAGCGAAGTGATGAGTGTACTATAAGTGAAAGTGGATACAAAATAAATTATTTAAATAATAAAGTTAATGGATAAATTACTAATTGGACAAGTGGTTAGAAGTTGGTTAACCCTAAAATAAGGAAAGTGGATTAAGATGGTTAAAAGGTAATCCCTTGAGGAAGCTACATGAAGGTATAAATAAGAGGCAAGGCTCTCTCATTTTAGAACACACTTAAGCATATTTAATATCTACAGGTGACTGAGGTAACCAAAGGATATCTAAGCTGAATTTTAGAGAGAAGGTGAAGTAAAAAAGGCCGAAATTCAAGGGAGGATAAATTCTTTTGATGATGCTTTCTTAGGTGTTTCGGGTAAAAACATCATAACTTCTTCAGAACATATCCAAATTAAGTAAGAAAAAATGTGTTGGTTAGAGCACAATATGTAGTATTCTGTGTAACAATTTAAAATACATACAACAAATATTCCATGTGGGGCATGCTCTACACGTTTGCTCTCTAGAATAAGCCAGAATTCAACAAGGTATGCCATTTTTGCTATAACTCCTTTTCTGAGAGGTTCCAAGTAGTGACACCTGGAGGAATTGCATAAAACACATTGAAGAACATTGTGCACTATTTTTAGATCTTTATTCATTACAGGTACATAGTTATGATTATTTCAAGTTAGGGTTGTTTACTAATACAAAACTAGTCATGTGAGACTAAAGAAAAGTTTGATGAAAATGTTAATCTCTTGTTCTTAAATTTAAGGAAGGTTTGCAGGTATGTGATCATATACACCAGGTCTATTACAAAGTTACAAATAAGATTTGGATGATGAAATTGATGAGGTCTTTTGGTTGAGGTACATGTTGGGTACATGGTTTAGACAAGTAGTTGATGAGTTGACACATACATGAGGTGTATAGTTGATGATGTTGGTACATCTTTATGAGTCATAGTTGATGAGTAGTTGATACATGATTGGTACATACTTGGTATATGGTTGGAGACACTTGTTAGTAGTATTGTTGACACATGGCTTATGGATGATGTAGCATACTTGTATTGGTATATTATTAGAAGCACATATTGATCTTGGTGATGATTTTGAGTTGTTGTTTTATGCTTGGTTGATGCACATATTTGAGAGTTGTCTTGGTGATTGATCTTGGTGAGTAGATATGGTTTGGTTGATAAGATTGCTGAGACATGTTGTTGTGATAGGTTGTTTGGACATGTTGTTGTGACATGTTATTTGTATAGGTTTGGTGCATGGTTGATGCACTTGTTTATGGTACATGTTGATTACAGGTTGTTTGGTACAAGTAAGTGCATGGTTGATGCACTTGTTTATGGTGCAGGTTGATTACACGTTGAGGTACAGGTTGATGCATGGTTGATGCAAGGTTCAGGTTGTTTGGTGTAGGTTTATTGGTACAGGTTTACAACAATATATCTCAAAGTGATAGTGTGACAATGGTTCCATCATTCTACTTATACGTTAGGGCAGTTGGACGGGGCAAGGACATGTGGTTGTAGCCACCTTCCGGTTGTATCCAGAGAACATAGGGGGTTGTATTCTCCTTCTGGTTGTAGCTAGAGAATTGGGGAGTTGGAGCTTCCCTTAGGTTGTAGCCTAAGAAACTAGGGGGTTGGAGCCTCCTTCTAGTTGTAGCTGGAAAACAAAGGAAGTTGGTGCTTCCAATGAATGTAATTCTTCAAGACATATAAGAAAAATTATTTCGTGGTTTGCTCCTGCTTTGGGTTTCCACGTAAAACACTAGTGTACTGTGTATGTGTATGATTATTCATTTGTTCATTTCTTATTTACTATGAATTTATTGGATGATAATGCTACATTGATATAACACTTGGATTATATGGTTAAAAAGAATTATATTGATCTATTACTAATTCACCCCCCCTTTCAGTAATCCAACAATTGGTATTAGAGACGATTCCTTCAGAAATCAGTTTAACCACTGAAAGGTAGATCATGGAGAGCAACAACTTGTATAAAAATGGAATACAATAGTTTGATGGACAAAAGTGTGCATTTTGGAGCATAAGGATGAAGACATATATACAGGCACAAGGATTTGAAATTTGGCAATCAATTGTAGATGGATACACAGTACCAATAGTTCCGCCAACAAATGACAAAGCAGTGAAAATCGGTTAGAATAATTCTAAAGCCACAAATGCACTTCTAAATGGGCTTGGTGAAACGATATTCACCAAAGTTGCACATTGTAAATTCGCTAAAGAGATTTGGGACAAACTTCGAAACATTTATGAAGGCTATTCAAAAGTCAAAGTAGCAAAGATTCAAACTTACAGAGGTCAGTTCGAACAACTAAATATGCAGGAAGATGAGAATATTGTAGCTTACTTCTTAAGAGTTGATGAAATAATAAATTGAATCATAGGATTGGGAGAATAAATTCAAGAATCTGTAATTGTTCAAAAGGTACTAAGATCTCTTCCTGTGATATTTGACCCTAAGATATCAACACTAGAAGAAATAGAAGATCTAAACTCAATAAGCATGGATGAACTACATGGAATCTTCACAACACATGAAATGAGAACTGAACATGAAAATCCAGATGTAAAAGAAGCATCCAAAAGATCAAAGAAAAAGGGAAAGAAACAAGAAAAAGAACATAGCAACAATAGTGACATCTCAAAAGATGATGAAGAAGTGACCAACTTTGTCAGAAGACTGAACAAGGGAATCGATGGTAGATAGGTAAGATTCCTTTAATTTGTTTTAATTGTGATGATATTGGTCATTTTGCTAACAAATGACCTCATAATAAAAAGAGAAATGATGAAGGTGAGTAAAAAATTAGACAAGCATATAAAGGCAAAAGAACCACAAAGAAATTTTTCAAGAAAATGTTATGCACCAAAGAATACATCTCATAATCAGATGAAGATGAAGTTAGTGACAGTGAGATGGAAAAGGGTTCTATTCATGGCAGTGTAAGACTCTAATAAAGAAAACTCTGAAGTAGAATATGAAGAAGCCGAAGAAGAAATTGAAGAGGCAAAAGTTGACTACCGAGAGGAATTGACGAGTGCCATAGAAGTTATCAGAAGAGAAAAGAGGAAAAACAAAAAGCTACAAGTGGAACTAGACAAGAAAGAAGACACTTAGGAATTAGAACAAATGATCATAAACTTGAAGGTTCAAATTGAAGAAGATAAAATAATTGAAGAAGCACTCAAATAACAACTAGAAGAAAGAGGCAGGATCATTTAAAATTTGGAAGAATAGATTGTCATATTAAGAAAGGATATTCAAAAGAAAAATATGCATAACAGTTCAAAAGTTTTGAATCACACTATCAGCAGTCAAAGGCCTAATCATGACAAGTCTGGACTTGGATACAATCAGACAGAAAAGGGATCAATCTCCAACACAACAGAACAAGAAACATATCCAAAAATCTATGCTGAAACAATCAAAGGGGATAGGAAGGTCTACATAGAAAACTATAGGGACACTCCTCCACCAAGAAGATTCGGATTTCAGAATCAACAACCAACAGAAACAAATAGGTCTCAGTAAGAAGAAGGATTCATAAGAGCACCTCCTTCCATAAGATCTTCAACTCCCAGGTATCAAACTATCTTTTTTGGTTTATGTTATGCATGTAATAATTTTGGACATAAAGTTCTGAATTGTAGAGCTAACAACAAGAACATAAACAACTTTGAAAGTCATACACAAAAGAGTTATCCAAGAAGGCCTAGTGAAACAAAGAGAAGAAGTTACAACAGGTTTGAATCATTGAGCACTGAAGTGGAATGATAAATGTGTAACGTGGAATGATAAATCTGTAACAACTTTTGACACATGGCCAAATATTGTAGAATGACAATCCCTCCTAGAGAACCACAATAGAACAACAAAAATCACAGGTAGGAACCTCAGAAAAGGACATGGATAAGAAAGAAGAATCAATATAACAATGAAGGATGCACATTCTCTCTACAAGATAAGCAGAAGAAACATGGTTGGTATGTTGACAGTGACTGTTCAAAACACATGACAGGTGATAAAGACATGTTTCTTACATAATAAAGGAAAGAGATGGACCAGTCTCCTTAGGAAATGATGATTCAACCAAAATCATTGGAAAAGGCAGAGTTAGAACTGGGAACAAGAATACAAAGGCAAAAAATGTTCCACTAGTAGAAGATATGAAACATAATGTTCTAAGTGTGAGTCAAATTTTTGACCAAGGTCATAAAGTTATGTTTGATTCACAAAAGTGCGAGATAAGAAAAGAAGACTCAGTAAAATTGATTACTGCAACTACGAGAACTTCAAGCAACATATATGTGTTAAGTGAAATTGGAAATGAAAAGTGTTTTCTAGGAAAGGAAGATGAAAGTTGGCTATGGAACAAAAGAATGGGTCACATACATTTTGATAACCTTGTCAAAGTTAGCAAAAGAGAAGCAGTCGGAGAAATGCCCCAGATCATGAAACCAACCAACAATTTATGCAAGCATTGTCAACAAGGAAAACAAACAAAGACCAGGTTCAAATCAAAGGAATATTCAATGACAAGACCACTGGAAATTGTGCATACTGATCTAGTTGGACCAAATACAACAAAGGGTTTAAAATGTGAGAAATAATTTACATTATTAGTTGATTATTATACAAGAATGACTCTATTTTTCTTTCTCAAGAATAAGTCAGAAGATTTTGAAAACTTCAAGATCTACAAGGAAATGGTTGAAAATGAAATGGATTAAAAAATCAAATGCTTGAGATTTGATAATATAGGAGAGTTCACTTCAAAGTAATTTATGGACTATTGCAACAATCATGGAATAAAAAGGCAATTGTACATTTCTAGGACACCTCAACAGAATGGAGTTGTTGAAAGAAAGAACATGACAATACATGAAATGGCTCAAACAATTCTAATGGATTCCAAATTGACAGATACTTTTTGGACACAGACATTTCATACAAAAATTCACATTCAAAACAAATTGATGCTCAGAAACAAAACTAACAAAACTCCCTATGAGTTATGGAAAGGAAGACCAACAAATATGAAGCACTTAAGAGTTTTTGGAAGCAAATGCTACATCAAAAGAGAATATGGAAGAATGGGAAAATTTGATTCTCGTGTGGAGAAAGGAGTACTTGTTGGTTACTCAAGTACAAGAAAAGCATACAAGTGTTACAACCTGAGATTGAACAAATTTGTGAAAAGCATCAACGTAACAATCAATGAAACAGGTAGACAAGAATTGAAGGAAGAAGAAAATGAAGCAATGGAACAACTTTACGAAGAAGAAAAAAAAGATGAGAAAGAAGGGGAAGACGAAGAGGATCCAACAAAAGAAGAAGAGAAAGTTCAACAAGTGACTCCAAAGATACCTAGCACACGAGTACAGAAGAATCATCCTTCAGATCATATTATCGGAAACAAAGACGTAGGAGTTGAGACTAGAAGAAGAATGTGTTCACCATAACAAACACACCTAACAATCACATATACGAGTGAAGAGGATTTTTATATATCTCAAAGGAACAAAAGAGTTTGGATTATGATATCCAAAAGGAAAGGATCTATCACTTATTGCCTACATAGATGCAGATTGGGTAGGTTGTATTGATGACCGAAGAAGCACCAATGGAGTAGTGTTCTACTTGGGTGAGTGTTTAGTATCATGACTAATCAAGAAACAATAATCAATATCTTTATCTACAGCCGAGGCAGAGTATATTGCAAAAACAACATGTTGTACACAGGTTCTTTGGATGAAACAAACTCTGATAGATATACAGGTTGAGTATAATGAGCACATTCCAATATATTGTGATAATACAAGTGCCATCAGTATCTCAAAGAACCCAGTGATACACTCCAAGATGAAGAACATTCCAATCAAGTATCACTTTCTACAGGAACATGTTGCAGAAAATAACATCAGAGTTGAGTATGTGGGCACAAAAGAACAAGTGGCAGACATATTTACAAAGCCACTTCCATGAGAAACCTTTGATTATATTTGCCAAAGACTTGAATTTATTTATACTCCAAAATGAATGCTTTTGAATTCTTATCTTATATGTCTTAGATGTACACGAGGAAGCACCATAAAGAGGATAGTTCAGTTAGGAGGAGTGATGGTCATAGGCATAGAAACCCCAAAGGGATATACCCTTTTCCATTGATGTCAAAGGGAGAGAGATAGAAACATTGATGAGGAGTATAAGAATGAATGCTATCATGACTAAGTGTTGCCATCAATGTTGGTGTTGCCATCAATGCCAAAGGGGGAGATTTTTAGACAAATGGATTAGGTTGATGGATAATTGGTATGGATTTTTGGTTGTCATTGATTTCAACCATTAGAGAGTGAAATTGCAGATTGATGTCAACTCTTAGTGATTGATTTAAACCCTTGGAGAAATTCCGGTAGTGAATTCCGATAGCATAGTGAAAGGTTTGGGTAATGGAATAAAGGTTGTTTCATGTATAATGATATGAGTTTTAATATATTTTAAGGTAAGACTATTCTATATGGATATTACATGTCATTCCATTTCCGGTGGTATGTGGAACGTCACATAACTCCTCATGGTTAGAGAGTTATGGCCATGAGAAGTTGGAGAAGACAAGTTTGGGTAATGGACCCAGGTTTGTTTGATGGATAACAGTATGAATTTTGATATATTTTCAGGTAATTCTATTCTATATGGATATTACATGTCATGCCATTTCCAATGGTATGTGGAACATCATATAACTCCTCACGGTTAGAGAGTTATGGTCATGTGAAGTTGGAGAACCCTCATGAGTCATCTAGAAGTCCCAAGTGGTTAGAAATTGTTTAACCCTAAAAATAAGGAAAGTGGGTTAAGATGGCTAAAAGGTAATCCCTTGATGAAGCTACATGAAAGTATAAATAAGAGGAAAGGCTCTCTCATTTTAGAATAAACTTGAGAATATTAAATATCTATAGGTGACTAAGTAACCAAATGATATCGAAGTTGAATTTCAGAGAGAAGGTGAAGTAAAGAAGACCGAAATTCAAGGGAGGATAAATTCTTTTGATGATGCTTTCTAAGGTGTTTCAGGTAAAAACGTCATAACTTATTCATAACAGATTCAAATTAAGTAAGACAAAATGTGTTGGTTAGAGTACAATCTTTAGTATTTTGTGTAACATTTTCAGATCCATACAACAAATATTCCGTGTGGGGCACAGTCTACAAGTTCATTCTCTAGAATAATCCAGAATTCAACAAGGCATGCCATTTTTGCTATAATTCCTTTTATGAGAGGTTCCAAGTAGTGACACCTAGAGGAATTTCATAAAACACATTGAATAACATTGTGTACTATTTTTAGATCTTTATTCATTACAGATACATAGTTATGATTATTTCAAGTTAGGGTTGTTGACTAATCCGAAACTAGTCATGTGAGACTAAAGAAAAGTTTGATGAAAATTCTAGTCTCTTGTTGTTAACGTTAAGAAAGGTTTGCAGGTATGCGATCATATACACCAGGTCTGTTACAAAGTTACAAATCAGATTTGGATGATGAAATTGATGAGAGCTTTTGGTTGAGGTACATGTTGGGTACATGGTTGAGACAAGTAGTTGATGAGTTGGCACATACATGAGGTGTATAGTTGATGATGTTGGTACATATTGATGAGTCATAGTTGATGAGTAGTTGATACATGATTGGTACATACTTGGTATATGGTTGGAGGCACTTGTTAGTAGTATTGTTGACTCATGGTTTATGGATGATGTAGCATACTTGTATTGGTATATTATTATAAGAACATATTGATCTTGGTGATGATTATGAGTTGTTGTGTTATGCTTGGTTGATGCACATATTTGAGAGTTGTCTTGGTGATTGATCTTGGTGAGTATATCTGATTTGGTTGATAATATTTATGAGACATGTTGTTGTGATAGGTTGTTTGGATAGGTTGTTGTGACATGTTATTTGTACAAGTTTAGTGCATGGTTGATGCACTTGTTTATGGTACATGTTGATTACAGGTTGTTTGGTATAGGTTGGTGCATGGTTTATGCATTTATTTATGGTATAGGTTGATTACAGGTTAATGCATGGTTCAGATTTATTGATACAGGTTGTTTGGTGCAGGTTTATTGGTATAGGTTTACAATAGTATATCTCAAAGTGATAGTGTAACATTGGTTCCATAATTCTAATTATACGTCAGGGCGGTTGGACGGGGAAAGGACAGGTGGTTGTATCCACCTTCCAGTTGTAGTCAGAGAACATAGGGGGTTGTAACCTCCTTCTGGTTGTAGCCATGGAATTGGGGAGTTGGAACTTCCCTCGGGTTGTAGCCAGAGAAACTAGGGGGTTGGAGCCTCCTTCTAGTTGCAGGTGGAAAACAAAGGAAGTCGGTGCTTCCAATGAATGTAATTCTTCAAGACATATAAGAAAAAATATTCTACGGTTTTCTCCTGCTTTGGGTTTCTACGTAAAACTGGTGTACTATGTATGTGTATGATTGTTCATTTGTTAATTTCTTATTTACTCTGTAGTTATTGGATGATAATTCTACATTGATATAACACTTGGATTATATGGTTAAAAAGGATTATATTTTTCTATTACTGATTCACTCCCCCTCTTAGTAATCCAACAAGTAGAAAAACTTGGAGTGGTATTTTGGGATTATAGAAAAGGAGGAGATATTATATAGTATCCATACATGCCATAGTGGTAAAAGAAACTCCACACAGAGTGCCTCTTTCTTTGTACTTGCATTTGAAGAAAAGAGAGCAAAGTAGCCTCACCTTCTAGTTGGGTTAAATCCTGTATTGGTTTTCCTAGGTTATATATTGTGTTTATTTTTGGATGGTGTGTGATTATTTATTTATGTTCTCTATTTTTCACATTTCAGGAATTTCATACATTTTAAGTAGAAAACTAGTAGTTAAGAATTTGAGATCTAAAAGGAATTAACCTTCACAGTAATGATTTCATTATTTTATTAGATCTATTGTGATGACTTGTCTAGTGGAATAATCTTGGTAGTTTATAGATTGGTGTTTTATAATTTCAATTTGTTTATATATATGTGTGTGTGTGCACGCTTAAAAATATTTGTATGTGAATCAAAGACGATGCCGATGAGAGGAGGAGAAACAAATATAACATGTCAACATGTACACCTTTGTACATGAGTGGGAGGCCTGAGAGAGGGAAAGGGAGATGATATCTTTCCCTATTACAACTTAGACACATACCCTTTTAAGGAATGTTGGCCTCCTCATGTTTTATGAGGAGGCTACATCCATTAGGGGGAACTCTTCATTTTTCCAGGAGTTAATCTATCATTTGGGGTGATAATCGACATGCATTTAAGGTCAATTCTGATTTGTGGTATTATCCCATGGAGGAGGATATTTATTTTATCACTAATTTTTCTAGGAGGGGGGAGGTTTGGCTCTAGTTCCCTGATCTATTGCTTGGCATTGCAGTAAAGAGACAACTGAAATATGTACAAAGATGTGTCAGTATAGACATTCTTTCTTCTTTGATATTCCAGGTTGTTGGTGGTCAAATGTAGATAGATTCATTTGGTGTCGAGGGGGTTAAGTGTCTATATATTATTTTCATGGCACTGTCACACTTTAGCTCTAATGGGAAGCACATTAGTTTCCCTTTGACATGTTATGTAGATAATTTAGTGCATAGGCCTTGACTGACTAGGTGGCCAGGGATTTTTTTGAGATAGTTTTGTTTTGCATTGGATATTTGTTGGTTTGTTTTTGATGGGAGGCTATTCCTCCCTTTCACGTCAAAGGTATTTACATTATTTTTTAGAGGTTTCATGACACTCGACCATCTGTACCCCACTTTATTCCTATGCTTATGATTGGTGTGCATATGCACATGTAGGGGAAGTTTTTTCCCAAGAGGGGTTGTAACAACCCTCTCTATTGAACAAACTATTATTGACTTATTCTTTGAGGACACTTGATTGAAAGTTATCCGAATATGGTACACTGTGATTTCATTCATATTATGGGTTATATGATGATATTGACGTGTTATGGCTTATTAATTATATTGATGTATGTATATATATATTGACAGATGCTTTGACAAGTCATCCTGAGTATGCATGACACATGATAGGTTATGATGCCAATGGAATCAATGGGCTCCATTGGACCCTAGATTGAGCCAGGGAGTGGATTGTATTGTTTGAGTATTTCATTATTATGCACATATGATGTATGATGAATTTTAGTAAGATTTATGTGTATGGAATTTTGATACTATTTTTTCCAGTGGATGCAAGCTTGACGATGCTTGCTAATATAACTCACTTAAGGAGTAAAGGGGTCTTGCACAGAAACCAGATATCAAGGGAGAGGTGTGGTAGCATCCCTGTCACAACCTACTAGCACTCACACCATGACCATAACTATAGGTTAACAATTACCTAGTTTGGGTGGTCCACGATGCCGTGAGGGCAGAATGAGACAATCACTCATGAAGATTTCTAAGGGGAATGAAATAAGGTAGAGTCCTTATTCCTTATAATCCCTTAGTCTCTCACAAGGTCGAATGAATGTAGTTTTGACTCCAAGGGTTGGAAAAACTTCCAAAACAAGTCAAAGAGAGTGGCACCCTTGGAGCACAAAGATGCGTCTTGAAGGGCATGTCGTGCAATTGAAACCCGAGTCAATAAAAATAGGTGGCCTATAAAACATTGGAATGATTATACCTTGTTGTATTAAAATAATTAATTAAACAATAGATTATTAATTATTAAATACTGACATACGTCTAACTCGAAGTCTAAAATTAAATAAAGGACAAATTGAATTGTGACATGAGTTAAAGATTTGAAGGAAATCAAATGTTAGGAAATAGTAAGTAAAAACCTAAAGAAATGAAAAAATGCACATGTGTGCATGAAATTATTAAAAAAGAATCTTTATTTAGAAATAAATAATAACTTGAGAGAATGGGTGGTGCATAGAATTAAATTTTGAATCAACCAACCCTACCCTAACTAGAAGAAGACTCCTAATCTAACTCTAACTAAAATATAGCTAGGAGACACCCATTAATTAAGGGATTGGGGAACTAAGAGACAACTAAGAGGAGAAGTAGGAACACATGGGGAAATGGGAGGAACAGTGTCTTTTAAATAAAAAATAAAAGAGAAATTACTTGTGCAACCCGAGAGAATGTGACACATGTAGTGGGTGAATAATCCTTTAATTGAATTATTAAAAATTAATGAATTATGCATGAGGGGAAGATATCTGTGAGGAATATTTATATAAATCAATTGATGTAGAAGGGAAGTGGATAGAACTTTTGGGGAACATTGTTATGCTGCAAAATTTTTGATTGACTGTGTTTTACTTGTGGGAGTTTGGACTCTAGGCTTGTGAAAAGAGTGGAAGCTCTTCCTTGCGAGGCAAGCTTGGAAGCTATTGTGTTCTAATCTTTGTGCTTGGCCCCTTTGTGGCTCAGGGGGCTAAGCGGGAAGACGAGTACCCCTAGCGTTGGTTGAGAGGTACCAGTGAAATTTTTGTGATTAGAAAGCAAAGGAAAGGAAGGAGCGCAAGACTTGAAGGCCATCTTCATTACCCATCATTCATTGGTTTTGGTATAATAGATTGATTGAGTCACTATAAAATCATTGGAAGGTATGAGTGCTGAGTGTTTCATTTGCTGCCAAAAATTTAATAGTTATAGCATTATCTTTTAATCCTCTCTGTAATTTCAAACACTTTTCATACTCTAATCAAGCAGCCTGACCCTCATTGTAGAATGTGAATTTTATTGTATATATTCTATGATTAAACTCTGTATTTTCATCCATAATTGAATTCTATGTGAGCAGATTTTTTAGTTGAGGTTATGTTAGGAAATTAACAATGTCTTATTCGCCGGTCAAATAAGGATGTAGTTCCGAATGTATCGTGAGTCTCTAGATAATATTCATTGAAATCCTAAATTAACGATATCATGTTTTTCTTGTTTGAATTCATTGTTGAACACGATTTACTTACACCATGAATGTTTGTGTTAAATTGAAGTTAAATCCAATGTTTTGGGACTTAGGGAGCCCCACTTCGGAACTCCAGACTTCTGAGTTTTTCCCATTTCACAACTTAAAATGGATCGCCCGGATCATCGAACCGCTGAAGGGCTCAGGGATCTAACAGAGGACACTTTCCTTGATCAATGAATGATGTCTACTCTGGAGTTTAGAACTCTGTGAGTTTCTCACTTTTCATAACAATGACTCCTTTTTGCCAAAATACTGAATCCCAAACAATTTGGAGATTGACGGTTCTTGCACCTAGCTCTGATCTACGGCTAGAAGAAACTCTGGGACTCCCGACTTCAGAAGTTTTTGATACTTCAATTCACATGACCTTCGAACTAGTGAAATCTGAACCCACAGATTTGATGGTCTTTGATTAACCGTCGTCAACAGTTAGGATTAATTCTGGGATTTGGGAGTTCGAGACTTTTCTCACCAACACAACTTCTACCAACCACTACTCGAATGGTCAAATTATGAATACTCAGAATCTACATACATGTGTACACAACATTCAATGGTAAGGATTTACTTTGGACTTCAGGATTCCGAGAGTTCCTTAACTTTTAAACTTCTCGACTTAGTTTCTTCATAGTGTCGAATTATCGAACCTCCAAAAATCGAACGCTCGTAGATCTAACGGTCCCCGATCGATCGTTAGATCTACAACTGTCCTTCACTAAGGGAGTTTGGAGATTCAAGATTTTCTTAGGCTTAGTCTGTTACAATTCAACCTCACTGAATCACTGAACCCCTTGAGGATCCAACGACTTGCATTTGCCCACCGATCTACGATGAAGATTCACTCCATGACTTTGGGTTTCGGTGCTTGTTGAGGAAAATATATGAAATGATAGTACTCAATCATTTTTAAAATTTACTTAGCTAAATCAAAGTACATGAGAATATCACCCTATGTCTATAGCCAAAAAAATTAACATCCTAACTCACAAGTATTAATTATGAGTGCTTAGGCTACTCTTTAATCAACAAAAAAACTTGATGGAAATTCACTTTTTATGTGATTTTATGAATATAATAGTTGCTGAAATAAATGTAAGAACAAAACTAAAAAAACCAAGATGATACTTAAGAAAGTTGAGACATAAATCAATCCTTTATTTCATTCCAATCACCAAAGAGTCATTTTCTTTACAAAATCACATACATAAATCTTGGACCAAAATCAAACTTAGACATCCCTGATGGAACATACAAAAGGACCTCTGACAAAAAACCAAAACTAAACTATAAAAGTTGGATCAACTTTCCATAGATTGCTACCCACTTGACTCTATAGAATAGCCTTTATCAGTCATGAAAATTAATTCAAAAACAAACAAGTCTACACAGACTATCAAAGATAGATCAACACTTCTGAAAAACGAGTGTCTGAATGATTTGATTTAGCCCTGAATATTGTTGTCTACAATAAGACCCTTCTATCACAAAAGAGAAATAGGTTGTGATGAATAAATGAATGAATGAAAACTGAACTATGTCAACATAACTCAAAGAGAAAACCTTATCATGCTTCTGCTTCTATCCTCCTCTTGTTCCTCCCTTTCCTTTTTCTTTTAACAAATTAGATTTCATTGAAGTAGTTGAACCAAACCATTAGTTACATTAATTAAAGACTCAACCAACTTTAGTTAGGGGAAAACTTAATAGTCATAATAAGGGTCATAAATAAATAATAACTAGTAGGTGGGACCCCTTGTGACTCCCTTCAGTTCATAACAATCATAACAATCAAAACAATCATAACATAACCATTAGTTAAGCAAAACACACCTCCTTGTGTCTCCCATCAACCTATTTACTTTTGGCAATTTTAGCTCATGAACTTTCAAATCATTTCGAAATAATACTCATATATCCAAAATAAAACATGCTGTCTAAAAATCCTTGAAGTCAATTGTCATAAATCCACAGATAAAATAACAACTCAAAAGCCATATTTTCCTGTCTATGATGCCGCCGTTTTTATTCCTTTTTTTTGACAGAGTGTGATAGGCCTCTGTTTTTAGACTTTATTTGGATAGCTCACTCCTGCATGCATGATTTATTAGTAACAATCTTTTAATTGACCATACACGACAACTCTTTTAAAATATGAAATGGATTTTGGCTCAGCAATATATCAAACCCATGCAATCCAATCCATACAAATTGTTTTACCGTTTGCCAATGAGCAAGGGGTGAAAAGGGTTCTGGGATATGCGAGGGGTTTGTATTGAGTGAAACCATGATTCCATGAGGGGAAAAAGAACATGGTTACTGCTTAATGACAACAACACTCGACTGTAAGCAACCCAATAAAACATTATTGTAATCTATGCAAGATACTGCCACTTCCAACTATTTTAACACCAAAAATATCTTAACTATAATTAACTTTAGAACGGGGAGTGAAAAAAATGAATATGGGAGTTGACAGGGTTTGTAATTAGCAAAAAATTAAATAATGGAAGGGAAGAAAGATGATTACTGTTCATCAAGTTAATTAAGTGATCCATAACATTCTACGAAAAGAGATGCATCAACCATCAATCATTTGACCAAATAACAATTTCTAGGTGTTTAACTAGTTCTCTGTTCATAATCAAATTCCCAACACAGTGTCACCGCCAAAAAGTATATATTCCACACAATTTGTAAGGGGATCTATTCCTTTCATTTACTTTTCTTTGCATTTCATAACAATTTTCTAACAATACCCAATTCCAATCTGTAACCAAACAAAATCAACCTCTTCCTATAATCAACAAATATACCCGAATTCATATTTCCAAAAATAACAATGAAGTCACAATATCATTGCCATCGGTTTTGTCATTTGAATGCAATGAACTTCGTTAAATAAATAAGGATAGACACCCAAAATCAATATCATATTGCCAAAACCCGAATCGACAATTAAACAGACAATAACCACCACCCAACACAAGATATGCATCGAATAATTCAATCATGCAAGTGTAAATCCATCACTATGCAAGCCCAATATATTGTGACTGAAAAGAATACTAGGCCATCTAGTCAACCAACGAGGTATCAACAACAAGCCTGTATCAACAAATGATCAGGTTTCTACCAATCGTGCTCAAAAATCTGTGGGTAACCTTGAGTGTGAACACCCAAGCGATCTATGTTATACACAGTGCGCAACCGACAAACACCATGAGGCAACATCTCCATTTCAACAAAAACAATACGCAGCCACTGTAATAACTCATCCATCATGCCAAGCTATTGATTAAATACAACATCGTTGTGATCTAGTCACACTGTAATCGACTCTACTATGCAAACCCAGGCTTACACAATCGAACAAATATAAAGATGCAGTGGAAATAATATCTACAGTGATCCAACTCAATAGTCATTCAACCCAAAAGAAAAACACAGTTACCATGCCCATCAATTCATTTGCAAAAACACCATGCACACATGCAATATGCGTGAGTAACATCCAACCTTTGGAACCAATGCTAGCTAATCGCCGAAATGATCCTCAATGAAAATACCAGTGACTATGTATGAATCAAAACACTTGCCACTGTCATAAAAAATCAATTATCCTAACAAGTTGTGGCAACTATGCACATCCACACATCGAATCAAACTAGGGCAGAGGCCTTCTTTATTAACAAAAGTGAGTTATTAGTGTAAGGAGGGTGACTGTACACTTGAAATTCCAATTTGGTAATGTAGGGTTTATCATTATTATCGCAGAGGAAGTAACCAAATGCTAAACTAATATGACTGCCATACGACCAACTGAGTGAGTCTGTATCCAAAGTGGTCGACCAATAACCCGTAACGACTTGACAGGCCCGATAGTTTCCCCATGAAAAAACAGATTGGAGGGCTAAGGGTTTGCTCGGTAGCCATCACAGGAGGAACATAGCCAACTTCTCATCATAGTGAAAATTTGAGGCCAAAGGTGTACACACAAGGAGGGCTATGCTTTGTTTGTATACAGGAAACAATTCTATGGTAGGGGCCATAACAAAGATGAGGCTTTAACTTGGCATGGAAGTGTTATTTTTACTTAGGGTATAACCCTCATTCCCTTCACACAACTACCACATAGAGGTGAAGGTAGGGCTAAGTAAGAACAAGAAACCCATTTTCTGACCTCCAGTGGTGAAAACAACCACCTGCCCATATGTATAATGCATGGTGACACAAACACTTTAGTCATTAAACTCCATAAAAACCCATAGACTAGATACAACAATGCGAAAGAAAGACTTCAATGTTAAGACTTCAACACCATTAATGTTAAGACTTCAACACCATTTCAAGGAGAATCATCAATGTTTCATCACAAACACCACCCACACAGTCACAGTACTTAAGGAAAGCACAGATGATAGATTTGAGCCAATATCCATTTCGTAACCAGAGAGACTCATGAAGGGCTAAAAACAAGAACATACCTATAATCAAATGCCTTAAAACGCAAGTTGGCCAAGCAATTCCTCACTGCTGAGAAATCAGAGCATAACCATAGCAGGGTGGCGTCCATCGGCAGGGTAAAGGTGATATGCAGTAAATTCACATCACTTACCTACTGAAAGTTCATTCAATTCTTAGTACACACGGGCTACTAATTAGAGAAATCATCCACCACCAACCTTTAATTTCCAAGAGCGCCACCTGTATCACATGTTACGATCTCTACCATGCTGAAATACATACCAACTATGCTATATACAACCTCCATAACTCGTATGGCTATCCTATGTTAGCCAAGATTTTCCACAATCTTTTTGATGCATATAGTATAGCATACTAGCATAGGGAAATTTCTTCTTTAGTTCCTTTTCCTTCGTCGTTAATAACATGTGTCTGTTGGAAGTGTCACAAGAATAGTCAACAATGATAACCATGAAAAATTTGGTGTTAATTGATCTTGGAACAGTAAGGGATCCCTGTATAATATTTCTGATCCATTATCCAACAAAACAAGATATCGTCAACCATGAAAGTAGGTATTGAACAATAACATAACATCAAATAAACATTAGACTTGATCTCCAATCTATGAGGGGGTCCCACCTACTAGTATTATTTAGCTTTTATAATAATAGGATTTAGCAACACTTTGTGGGCCAAACTTCATTGCGAATTTAATCATCAACAAACTGGCGAATCCACAGGAAAATTTGCCTTCAATAGATTTAGAACTCAGAACTCATGGTTTCACAGACCAAGAGCAACAGGTCAAGAAAATATAACTAGGAATATTATGCAACAAGGGGAAGTGAGCGGATTTAATGGAAAGATGATCGAGACTTTGGGAATAACTTATGAAAAATGTTAATTATGAGGGGTTTTCCCACTGTATGCATAATCCATCGACCGAGATCTGCTCTTTAACCTTTAAGGAGGAAAAATTCTAGATTTTCTCTTAAACTCTCAATGGATGAAGAAATGGCGATAATAAGTGAGAGATAACCAATTTTTTATGATATATCAGTGGAAATATATAAAAATTTAAAGGGTCCTTCAAAGAAGACATCATAACAACTGTGTAAGATTGATTTTTATTGACTAACAATGCTTATAGGAGTGTCATTGTGGAAAGTATGATCCAACATCTTATTCCCTACTGAAACTAAAAGATGACCAAATACAAAGCCCGACAGAATAAAATTGCAAAAGATTAAAAAAAATAGAAATAAAGTGGAAGAAGGTAAAAGTAGTAGGAAATGCTTAAAACAGACAACAACTACCGTAAGCAGAAAAAGAACGAAAACATGAGAACAGAGATAGACAACTAAAATACGGGAAATCCAGACAATGTTAAAGCTTTTCAAGTTGGTTCCATGTAATGCTTTAAGTGAGAACCATTAGTGTTGTAGGAAAACAATCGCTCCTGCAAATCTTTTAGAATGTAAGAATTTGTACTTAGGACAAAAGCGATTTTGAAAGGACCCAACCATAATTTCTAGAATTTTGAATGTCTTCCCCTATCAGCGTGAGCCAAAGCCCATAGCAGAACCTTTTCGTTGACTTTAAACTTGAAAGTTTTGACACTCTTGTTGAAATATTTCTTAACATTTTGTTTCCTCCTTTTAATATTATCTAAAGAAATCATCCTTTGTTCTTCCAAAGCTAGTAATGCATTTACCCTTTGTGAAACATCTGAAGAATTCAATTCTTCGATATGTAGCATCAACCTTAAGAAAGAAAGTTCCATCTTAGTTGTCAAGAGGGATTCCTGACCGTAAATTAACTGGAAAGGAGTACAACCAATGCTTACTTTGGTGATAGTTTGATATGCTCAGAGGGAATAAGTGAGGAGGGTGTGCCACTGACGAGGCTTATCTTCGATGAGCCTTTTGACGATTCTCAACAAATTTTTGTTAGTAGACTCGGCTTGCCCGTTTCCTTGGGGATAGTAAGCCGATGAGGTGAAATGTTTAACCCCCAATTTGGATAGAAACTGAGTCAGCTTAGCAGAAATGAAAGTAGGACCATTGTCTGTAATAATTTCCAATGGAAGACCAAATCTTGAAAAAATATTATTTTCAAGGAAAGAAATTACCTGATCATCTATGAAATGCTTAAGTGGGACAACTTCAGCCCATTTTGTAAAATAGTCTGTGGCTGTCAGAATAAAAAATTGCCCAACTGAAGAAGGAGGATTAATAGGACCAATGAAATCCAACCCCCACTTTGAAAAGGGAAAATTTGGCAGGACAGGTTGTAATGGCATGGATGAAAGCGTTCTTTCCCAACAATTTTTTGGCATTTTTCACAAGACCTTGAAAAAACATAAGAGTCGCAAAATATCGAAGGCCAATAATATCCTTTTCTAATAATCTTGAAAGCAGTGGTTTTTGAAGAAAAATGACCTCCTATATGAATGACAAAACTTGAAGAACCGTGATCTTCTTGCAATAGTTTTTGTGCGTCTTCATTATTTACACAATGAATAAATACACCATCAACAGATCTTCAGAATAAAAAGTCTCCTATAATTACATATCTCGCAGAATCGAGATGGAGTATTCTCCTTTGATGAGTGTCTAAGTTGTTTGGACATCTTTGGTTCTGTAAATAATAAACCAAATTCTTGTACCAAGGATGTTCAGACACAAGGAGGATCTGATCATCAATGTAAAAGAGGGCTGAAAGGTAAATATCTTCTTCATCAATTTATTCACCATTCTCATCATGCTGAGCCAAGTGAAGAGCTAGGTCACATCCCTTGATAGTGGTAGAAGTCAGGATATCCAAATTGTGCTCCTGGATCTTGGCAAGACAATGTGCAAGTTTTCTTGAAAGATAAGTATGTGAGAGAAAAAACTTAACAGTAGGTAAAGGGAGTTTTACCAATGTATGATTACCTAAGATGTAGTGGAGAAACTTCTCAATGACCTTAACAAGAGAGAAAGCATGTTTCTCAATAAAAGAATATTTAACTTCATCATCATTCAAACTTTGACTCATGTAAGCCACCGGTTTTTCATTTCCTTGGTCATCATTTTGCATGAGGACAACAAAGACTCCCTCTTCAATAACATTAGTATATATCGTGAATTCCTTCTCAAATTCGGCTTCGCTAAAAATGGTGCATAACTTATTTCTTTCTTAATCCCTTCAAAATAATTCTCGACATCATCTGTCCAAGAAAAAGGATGATCTTTCTTAAGAAGATTATGAATTGGTTTGACCATCACGGAAAAATCTGGGACAAACCTACGGACAAGGTTAATAACCCCCATAAAAGCTTGAATTTCTTTCTTGGAAGTGGGAGCAGGAGGGTTAAGGATAACAACAATACTTTCAGGATCAATTCTTATGCCTCAATCAGAGACGATGTGTCACAAGAATTTTCCCTCGGTAACACCAAAAATGGACTTGGAAGGATTTAGAGAAATGCCAAATTTCCTACATCGCATGAGAACTTTTCTCAAATGACCAAAATGATCTGATCGGATTTTAGAGTATACTGCTAAGTCATCAAGGTAAATATGAATGATTTTACCGATCAAATCGTCAAAAGCTAATTGCATAGCACTTTGAAAGGTGGAACCTATATTAGATAAACCAAACGGCATACATTCATAAGAAAAGGTACCCCAATGAGTAATAAAGGTGGTTTTGTATTTATCTTCCCTTTTTACCTTGATTTGATTGTAACCTAAAAAAACATCAAGTAAGGACATCATTTGTGACCCTGCAACTTGCTGCAAAATCATTTCCATGTTAGGGAGAGGGAAGTGATCTTTTATGATAGCTCGGTTTAATGCACGAAAATCAACACATAATCTGATCTGACCGGTTGTTTTCCGAACATGAACCAAATTTGAAACCCACTCAGAATACTTTACCAGAAAGATGATTCCAGTCTTCAATATTTTTTCCAACTGCTTTCGAATAGTTTCTTCTAGCACAGGGTTAATAGGTCTTTGTTTCTTCCTGACTAGTTTTATGCCTTCCTGAATGGGGATGGCATGATATATAATACCAGGATCAAAACCACGAAGATCCTCATAAGACCAAGAAAAAACATCTTGAAATTCACCAAGCAGCGTGACAAACTTTACTCTCTCTTCATCCGAACATTTGGCTCCTATTTTAACATTCTTTGGGGTATCAGGTGTCCAAATGTTCAAGGAGATGGTTTCACCCACCTTCCTTTTCGACTCCTCTTCCTTCTATTTCTCCTAGTTTCCTACATCACTTGAAGAAAATGAACTCTCTAAAGGAGTCAAGCCTTTAGGAACCTTGTTATCTTCTATGGATATAATTTCCCTAGGCTTAAAAGTATCATTTGGGGTAAAAGCACAAATGCTCTCATCATTAGGGAAGACTTGCCAATATTCTATATTGTTGGGGATATGTGGATGATACAGATATTGGAAAGTGAAATTAGGTCTGTGCAGTAGAATTTGCTGAGTAGTAGAAGCTACAAAAACAGCTAACCGATCAGCCATTGAGTTTAGTTCCCTTTTTATGTGAGTGACATTGAAAGATAATAGGTTCGAGATAAGATCCCAAACAATTTGGGTGTATCGTTTCATTAACTTGTTGCTAGGGAAATAATTCTTATGTACAAGGTTAACAACAAGCTCAGAATCCCCAAAAACTGAAAGGTGACCACAACCAAGATTATAGGTGTTTTCAATGCCTAATAATAGAGCTTCAAATACATTGTTTGTGCAAGCAAACTCCAACCTATAAGAAAAGTTATGGATTTTTCCTACAGGAGAAATCAAGTCAACACCAGCTCCATTACCTTCATTTGAGCATGAACCATCAAAGTGCATGTGCCACATTCCATCATCCAAATCGTTTTTTTCCATGGAAATGTTATCTTCCTCAACAAATATGGAATACACTCCTAAGTCCTCCTCGATATAGTTTACGTAAGGCTGTGGGACACTCTCTATGTAGGGTGATATCCTTCCTTCTCTAAGGACTATAACATTTTTTCCATTCCGAGGAACAGATAAATGTGTTCCGTTGAGTGAGAGGTACCCACCCGTTGAGGATTTCCAATCTCTTCCTAAGATGATTGAGTAATTTCTTACTGGCATATCAATCAGCTGAATATTTAGGGTTGTCTTTATTTGAGGATGGGTGCACAAAAATAGAGTCACATATTTAATCTCACCTATGGTCTTTTGTTGTAGACTATTATAAGAAAGCATGCTTCTAGCATTTTCGTCTGTACAAGACAAGCCTATCTCTTTCATAATAATCTTTGACATCACACATGGGCCCGAACCACCATCAATGAGGCAACAATGGGAAATTTTTTCCATGACCTTTATAGAAATGTAAAAGGGTTTTTTTTTTAAAGGGTATCTAAAGTTATGTACACCTACTTTATTTACAGAAAAATCCTCCTCGTCTCGGAAAGATTGTCTACAACATAAGCTTTTCCTTCCATGAATTGTTTCAGATGCATCTGTTGTTTAGAAAGGACAACCATGTCTAGGAGGGTTGCATTTGCTTTGATGTTGGCCAGTAGATTCAATATATTGTATTTAGAAGAGGGAAGAGGGGGAGTGATTCTTTGAATCTCAGGAATTTTAGGAATCTGGGGTGTAGCAGTGGTTGAGGATGATCTCAGGCTAGAAGAACTACGAGGAGGGTCAAATTTACCCTTGGGAGCATAGGTTTTGTTCCTAGTATTAATAATCGTGACATCCTCTGGCTCTGAAAAATCTAGGACATCGATAGTAGCTTCTGGTCTTTTACCAAAGATATTATCTCTGACACTCTTCCTTACCTCACATGTGGTTTCTTCGTGGTGCTCCTCGCAAAATTTTCACCAATTCTAAGGCAGGATAGCTTTAGGCTGAAAATAGTTTTCAACTGGATTTCTAAAGGGTGGTACAAAAGAGGATGAATCTCCAGGGGTGAGAGGTGAGACAATACCCTTTTGCTCAAATGATATCATACGGTTGTTCATATCTTGTACTGGTTGTAAGAGAGCAGACATGTTTGTATGTCTAATTGATTCTCCTTAGGGAAGACCAGTTATTTCAAGCTTTTCTTCATAATTTGAGCAAGTATGTAGAACGAAACCGAGATTATCGATGGCCTTTTCTTCAATCCTATGAAGGTTGGTGTTGGGCTTGAGATATGATCAATTTTGTGACGGTTATTAGACACTTTTTCCGAATATACATGTGTGTTTTTCATGTTTTGAAGGAGCTTTTTGAAGAATTTTATATTAAAACGGTATGATCTACACCAGGTATGTATGATTTGTGTTTGATGTCAATATTGAGTATAATTCATCACATTTTATGATTACCAAGATATAATTCACATTTTTCTGGTGTTACAGGGTGAAAAAGCACCACGTTTCTTCTTCTGACACTCAGTCTAACACTCCTTCCAACACTCGTTCCGGTACCCGATCCAACATTGCGTCCAACACTGTGTTTTTCACAAAAATGGAGGGTGACTTGGTGGTTATGGTATTGTCAACTAGTGATGGGTGAATTAGGAACGTGGGTTTTTTTCATGCTTGCCCCCTCCATCTACTAAGCTCTTGACAACTCATTTTTAGTTGTTCAAGAGGGCGATTCTTGGCTCGCTTTGTTTTAGCAGTTAGAGCATCATTTAATGAAAATTTCTAAATTCAGAAGTGGTTCAACCCTCATGTGGTCGTCTGTAAACATTATAAATACCACCATGGTGGTCAGACATAAGTTAAGCATCAGATACATCAGTGTGATAGATAAAAATGCGATTTTACTCTGTTTTGTTATTTTACATTGCCAGATTATATCAGAACTGCGTTTTTGAGTTTTCATGGTGAATTCAAATTGATGAGATTGTGGTGTGCTTTTAGAAAGTGACCACGACTTGCTAGGGGGCCCAACAATAGTCTGGTAATTGGTCTTTGTGTTATTTATGCATTTCATAGTTTAGTTCTCTTTATTTTCTGTACATGCATTATTAGTTTGTTAATTAATTTACTGTTGTAGTTTAATTGCTTTGACTCTCTTTTGCAGGTTAGTATGACGGATTGTGTTAGCATGCATTGATCTTGTAGTTAGGAACAAATTTGCAAATCCATAGACTAACCCAATGTGCAATTAGATATTAGATTATGTTTTTATTTATGATTTTAGAGTTAAATTTAAAATAGAGTTTTAAATAGAATAGAATAGAGTTTTAATTTGGATTTTCTTTGACAAGGATTTGATGGATGGATAGAATTGATTTCAGTTTTTAATTATAGCTTGCTTATTTCAATTTTATATAGATCTTGCTTACTTATTTGTTGGCTAATGTTGGAAGATTGGTTGTTGTCATTGATGTCAACCCTAGTCATGGGTTTTGGACCAGAATATTGACGAAGTTATTTGGACATGAAGGAAAATGAAAATGAAGATACAACACCCATGGATGGATAGTATACATCATGCTCTTTC
>ML778371.1:861253-888180 GCA_009831015.1 Picea engelmannii | reverse complement strand
TGCATGGTGTATTGTGGTGTATTGGTGTAACTCTTATACTATTGTTCATTTCTCATTGGATATAATTGAATGGTTTAAGTATAAGTTGAAAAAGGTTTTAAATTTTACTTGATACTAATTCACCCCCCTCTCAGTATCAACAGCTAATACATTTGGTAGTTTACTTTTTAATGTCATGTCTTAATTTATGTTTTTAATCATTTCTTTACTGTAGTTTGAATTGTTAGAATAGATATAGCATAGTTTCATTTTATGTAATTTCTTTCCTAGAGTTAAATTGCAATTGTATTTCTTAGTTAATATCTTGAGTTAAAGTATGAATTTTGCTTATGTAGTATAGAATTGTGATGATGATCTCGTTATGTTGTTGATGGTTCATATATGAATATGCAGGGTATTTAACATTGTTTTTGTCATGGCTAAACTCTCATTGGATTGTTTAATCCATACCTTTCACTTTTCCATTGAGATTAGTGTTGAGCTTATACCGCTTGAATTGTCCTTTGTTGTCAAGTTCCATCGAGATATTATCAGACACCTGAGACATTCACATAACCACCAACATTATATTTGAATTGTCATAGGTTAAAATATAGTTTTCCTATTTTTATAGGTTAAAAGATAGTTTCCTATTTTCATAGATTTGAAAAGATAGTTTCTTGCTTTTGTAGATCAAAAGAGATAGTTTCTTGCTTTCATAGTTTAGAAGATAGTTTTATTGTTGCTATAATTAGATAGTCTTTTGCTTTCATAGATTAAAGAGAACTTTTCTTATCATAGATTAAGAATTAGTTGTTAGTTCTTCTTGCTTTCAATTAAATAGATTTCCTTTCATGAATTAGAAATAGTTTTGAATTAAGAACATAGTCCACTTGCCTCTTAGGCTAGATAGTTGTTCAATGAGAAGTTTTAATTTGATTACTTGCAATAGAAGTTATCTTAGAGTAGTTAGTTGTCTATTTGCTTTAATAGGTTAGCTAGTTGTTTTGCTTACTTGTCTATTTGCTTTAATAGGTTAGCTAGTTGTTTTGCTTACTTGTCTATTTTCTTTAATAGGTTAGTTAGTTGTCTTTGCTTACTTGCTTCAATAGAATAGTTGTTGGCTTGTTTGTTTGCTTGCTTTCATAGGGTAGTTTCTCATTGAATGTAGGTTGGCAAGTTAAAGTAGTTTTCTTTTGTTAGTTACTCATTGTTATGCTTAATAGTTTACTTTTGCTTATCGTCGAACTAGTTTGATATAAGTAGGGTTTTTACTTGCTTTCTTAGAGCTATTCATCAATCCTTGGCCCAAAAGTACTTAGGTTACATAGTTTCAATTTTCTTAGTAGGGTTTATTCATTAGATAGGTTTTCTTGAGTATATTAGCCCTTAGATAGCCACTTCCTTAGTTAGACTATACTACTTCCATCCCTTCTACCTTTGGCATATATTTTGCTACAAATATAAGATTACTTACCCCAGTTTGACAATTTAATTGAGGGTTTTTAGTGTGTTTTTAGTGCATATATAACACCTATCTGTAGGGAGAAGGAAATTCATTGTAGTAATGCATGAAAGCGGCTTAGTTCTGAGGGCGGATAAGTTCAGGGATTTGATTCTACAACTTGGTGAAACGCAAGTTGAAAGATTTGATGGTCTCACCATATTTATAAGTTATGTTATTGTATTCCCTTAACTTCTCAGCAGGGATTTTGGATTGCCCATAAGTGGATCGAAACTGATCGATCAACTCCTCCCAAGTAGATAGGATTTTAGGAGGAAGGTTAAAGAAGTCAGCCACAACCTTTCCTTCCAAGCAATTGATGAACAAGTGCATGCATGTGTCATTATTGTTGGCCCCTATGTTATGACAAGCATTATAAAATGCCACTAGGTGTTCATTGGTACTAATAGTGTTATTCCCCAAAAACTTAGGCAAATTCTCTTTAAACTTCAGAAGTGGGCAAGTAGTAGATGTTAGGTTAAGAGGAGAGGACACATGCCATGGTGTGGTTGTGGAATCTTCTTCAAACTGAAAAAGACCATAATTTTTAATGACTTTGGTGGGGTTTGTAGTAGATTGGATAGGGATATGTTGGATGTACAAGCTACCAATCACCGATGGCGATGAAGATTGGGAAGATGGAGCACTTCCAGTGCCACCAGAGCCACCATTGGATTCCATATTATGGGTGATAGGTGAGGGAAATGAAGACGAGTTGGATGAATCAGGTAAAGTCCTCCTTAGAACACTTTGTTGGAAAGATTACACTACGTTTCTTCTTCCTATTTCAGCAATAGGATTGATTTCAAGTGACAAGCCTCTCCTTCTTCTGGAAGCATGTGAATCTAAGGACATGAAAGGAAGGACAGAAATGGAGAAATAAAAGGTTACTGCTAATTTCTAGTATGCCTACGTCTAGCTTCCAATTGTTCTTGAACACTAATATTTCATTCAATTGTTGCCCAAGAACGGTTAAGCTCAACATAGGTCCCAACAATGTCTAAAATAATATGAAATAAGTTCAAAGCAATCCTGGTCTGGTCTTGGAGACCGAGCTCAAGATTGGGCTGCCTTGCAACAAGAATAGTCATCAATCGTAAAAAAATCAAAGAATCAAATTCAGAAAAGAAATATGTATCGATGAAAAATCGAATATAAAAAATAATCGGAGAGATATCAAGGATCTCCCCAGTATGGTCACCAAATAAATGTTGAGGAAAAGATAAGAAATGATCTTACTCAAGCATTTTCAAACTTTACTTGGCTAAATCAAAGTAGACGAGAATATTACCCTATGTTTATATCTAACAAAATTATCATCCTAACTCACAAGTATTAATTACGAGTGCTTAGGCTAGTTTTTTATAAACAAAAAAACTTGCTGAAAATTCACTTTTTATGTGATTTTCTGAATATAACAATTGCTAAAATAAATGTAAGAACATAAGTAAAAACACCAAGATGATACTTAAGATAGTTGAGACATAGTCATTTTATTTACAAAATCTCATACATAAATCTTGGACCAAAGTCAAACTTAGACATCCCCGATGGAAGATACAAAAGGACCTCTGACAGAAAATCAAAACTGAACTCTAAAAGTTGGATCAACTTGCCATAGGTTTCTATCCACTCGACTTTGCACAATAGCCTTTATCAGTCATCAAAATTAATTCACAAACAAACAAGTATACACAGACTATCAGAGATAGATCAAAACCTCTGAAAAACAAGTGTCTGAATGATTTGATTCAACCCTGAATATTTCTGTCTACAATAAGACCCTGTTATCAAAAAAGAGAATTAGGCTGTGATGAATAAATGAATGAATGAAAAATGAACTATCTCAACATAACTCAAAGAGAAAACCTTAGCATGGTTCTGCTTCTATCCTCCTCTTGTTCCTTCCTTTCCTTTTGCTTTTAACAAATTAGAATTCGTTGAAGTAGTTGAACCAACTCATTAGTTAAGTTAATTAAAGACTCAACCAACTTCAGTTAAGGGGAAAAGTAATAGTCATAATAAGGGTCATAAATAAATAATAACTAGTAGGTGGGACCCCTTGTGACTCCCTTTAGTTCATAACTATCATAACAATCATAACATAACCATTAGTTAAGAAAAACACACCTCCTTGCGTCTCCCATCAACCTATTTACTTTTGGCAATTTTAGCTCATGAATTTTGAAATCATTTCGAAATAATACTCATATATCCAAAATAAAACATGCTGTCTAAAGATCCCTGAAGTCAATTGTCATAAATCCACAGATAAAATAACAACTCAAAATCCATATTTCCCTGTCTATGATGCCACCATTTTTACTCCTTCTTTTTGATAGAGTGTGATAGGCCTATGTTTTCTTCCTTTATTTGAGTAGCTCACTCTTGCATGCATGATTGATTGGTAACAATCTTTTAATTAACCATACACAAAAACTCTTTTAAAATATGAAATGGATTTTGGATCAACAATATATCAAACCCATGTAATCCAATCCATACAAATTTTTTTACCATTTGCCAATGAGCAGGGGGTGAAAAGGGTTCTAGGATATGCGAGGGGTTTGTATTGAGAGAAACCATGAATCCATGAGGGGAAAAAGAACACGGTTACTGCTCAATGACAACAAAAGTCAATTATAATAAACCCAATAAAACATTACTGTAATCTATGCAAGACACTACCACTTCCAACTATTTTAACACCGAAAATCTCTTGACTGTAATTAACTTCAGAATAGGGAGTGAAAAAAATGAATATGGGAGATGAGAGGGTTTGTAATTAGCTAAAAATGAAATAATGGAAGGGAAGAAAGAAGATTACTGTTCATGAATTTAATTAAGTGATCCATAACATTCTGCAAAAAGAGATGCATCAACCATCAATCATTTGACCAAATAACAATTTCCGTGTGTTTAACTAGTTCTCTATTCATAATCAAATTCCCAACATAGTGTCACCACAAGATAGTATATATTCCACACAATTTGTAAGGGCCTATGTTCCTTTCATTTATTTTTCTTTGCATTTCATAACAATTTTCAATCAATACCCAATTCTAATCTGTAACCAAACAAAATCAACCACTGCCTATAATCAACAAATATACCCGAATTCATATTTCCAAAAACAACAATGAAGTCATAGTATCATTGCCATCGAGTCTGTCATGTGAATGAAATGACCTTCATTAAATAAATAAGGACAGACACCCAAAATCAATATCAAATTGCCAAAACCCAAATCGACAATGAAATAGACAATAGCCACCACTCAACACAAGATATGCGTCGAATAATTCAATCATGCAAGTGTAAATCTATCAGTGTACAAGCCCAATCTAATGTGACTGAAAAGAAAACTAGGCCACCTAGTCAACCGACGGGGTATCAACAACAAGCCTGTATCAACAAATGATCGGGTTGCTACCAATCGTGCTCAAAAATCTGTGGGTAACCTTGAGTGTGAACACCCAAGCCATCTATGTTATACACAGTGCACAACCGACAAATACCATGAGGCAACATCTCCATTTCAACAAAAAAAATACACAACCACTACAATAAGTCATCCATCACACTGAGCCATTGATTAAATAAAATATTGTTGTGATCTAGTCACATTGTAATCGACTCTGCTGTGAAAACCTATCCTTACACAATCGAACAAATATAAAGATGCAGTGAAAATAATCTCTACAATGATCCAGCTCAATAGTCATTTGGCCCAAAATAAAAACACAGTTACCATGCCCATCAATTCATTTTCAAAAACACCATGCAGACACACGATACGCATGAGTAACATCCAACCTTTGGAACCAATGCCAGCTAATCTCCAAAATGATCCTCAGTGCAAATACCAGTGACTGTGTATCAACCAAAACACTCGCCACTATCGTAAAAACAATTATCCTAACAAGATGTGGCAACTATGCGCATTCATGCATCGAATTGAATGGAGGCAGAGGCCTTATTTATTAACAAAAATGAGTTATTAGATCAAGGAGGGTGACTGTACACTTGAAAGTGCAATCTGGAAATGTAGGGTTTATCATTATTATCATAGAGGAAGTAACCAAATTCCAAACCAATACGATTGACATACGACCAATTGGGAAAGTCCGTATCCAAAGTGGTCGACTAATAACCCATAATGAATTGACAGGCCTGACAGTTTTCCCATGAAAAACCAGATTGGAGGACTGAGGGTTTGCTCGGTAGCCATCATAGGAGGAACATAGCCAACTTCTCATAATAGTGAAAACTTCTAGGCCAAAGGTGTACACACAAGGAGGCATATGCTTTTGTTTGTAGATAGGAAACAATTCCATGGTAGGGGCCATAATGGAGATGAGGCTTTAACTTGGTGTGGCAATGTTATTTTCACGTTGGGTATAACTCTCGTGCCCTTCAAACAACTACCACACAAAGGGGAAGGCAAGGCCAAGTAAGAACAATAAACCTATTTCGTGACCTCTAGTGGTGAAAACAAACACCTGCCCATATGTATAATGCATGGTTACATGAACTCTTTAGTCATTAAACTCCATAAAAACCCACAGACTAGATACAACAATGCAAAAGTGAGAAAATATCCCACCAAGACCAACAAGGATAACAAATATGTCTTGTGACTGCTAATGCCCAGGATAACTAGTAATGTTAATACTTCAACACCATTTCAAGGATAATCATCAATGTTTCATGACAAACACCACCTACATAGTTGCAATACTTAAGGAAAGAACATATGATACATTTGAGCCAATATCCATTTCATAACCAGAGAGACTCATGAAGGGATAAAAAAAAGAACATACATGTAACCAAATTCCTTAAAACGCAAGTTGGTAGAGTAGTTCCTCATTGTTGAGAAATCAGAGCATAACCACAGCAGGGTGGCATCCATCGGTAGGGTAAAGGCGATATGCAGTAAATGCACATCACTTACCTACTACAAGTTCATTCAATTCTTAGTACATGTGAGCTACTAATTAGACAAATCATCCACCACCAACCTTTAATTTCCAAGAGCACCACCCATATCACATGTTACCATCTCTACCACGCCAAAATACATACCAACTATGCTATATACAACCTCCATAACTCATATGGATATCCTATGTTAGCCAGGATTTGCCACAATCGTTTTGATGCATATAGTATAGCATGCTAGCATAGGGAAATTTATTCTTTAGTTCCTTTTCATTCATCGTTAATAACATGTGTCTGTTGCAGGTGTCACAAGAATAGTAAGCAATGATAACCATGAAAAATTCAGTGTTACTTCATCTTGGAACAACAAGGGAGCCCTGTATAATATGTCTGATCCATTATCCAACAAAACAAGATATCGTTAACCATGAAAGTAGTTTCGAACAGTAACATAACATCGAAAAAACATCAGACTTGATCTCGAATATACGAGGGGGTCCCACCTACTAGTATTATTTAGCTTTTATAATAATAGGCTTTAGCAACTCTTTGTGGGCCAAACTTCGTTGCAAATTTAATCGTCAAAATGACTCACTTAGTACAACCAAATAAGGTCCACCAAAGTAACGAAGCCCAAAGGTCTTAGGGTTTTTCAAGTGTGCATCTCTTTTCTGATCAAATGGTCATGGGGATTCGACCCCTCATGGTCATATCCCGACCGCTACCTCCTTCGAAGAGATTCTACTCGTTTGATTTTCTCTCTTGAACCCTAGACACACTTCTTCTCTTGAGCTTCTTCCTTCTGATTTTTTTAAGACCTCTGCCCAACCTAAGAGAGGTCTCTATGCACACCTAGTGTTGTTTTTCCTGAACCTGGGATTTCAATGATCCTTTCTATGCAAAATGTAATTGGCACAGGGGAAGACCCAGGGTTCAAAGCTACAACAATGCACCAAAAACACCCTAACTACCAGCCCTTTCAGAAACACCTATGAAGCAAATGAAGTCTCACCCGAGGTAGAGGCAGGGGTGGTTGCAGGACTCAGGTGTCTACAACCTTAGCTGGGACACAGACCTGTGATTGTAATACTTAACAGAGCACTTACCACCAACAACTCACCAATATTTAACCACTATCTACTTCGTAGATGAAATAGAGCATCACATCATTCATTTAGATCTAATGTATCTAAGAACTTATCATAAAGAAGTAGGTTAGATCTAATAGATTCAGGCACTAGCACATTCATATAAGTCAGATCTATCATCCATATACATCATTAGCACAAAGCATAAATAGATCTATCTATCTATATCAAAGCACTTAGCAAGTAAAGAGACAAACACATCAACACATTGCACAAAGCAGAGAAACACAACATATATGTGGTTCACCCCCACCGTGGGGCTACGTCTACCAAATCTTCTTCTTTATTATCTTTTTCAAGCTTCTTACAGGCACATAGCATAAAAATCCTACTCTACAAAAGACATGAGATCTGCATGCACTCTGCTAGATCCTCCTTCTTTGAGCTAGGGTAAAGCACCAAGCCTTCTTACAATTACTTGCATGTAGCTTTGCAATTCTCACACAGTATGGAAAAAGCACTTACAATCCTTCAATCACATAGATCTAGCACTTAGCCATTCGTAACTGCTCTCTTCTTACATTTCCTAGACATCTAGTTATGCTTTTACAAAATAGGCCTACACATGCGTAAACCCATGGGTCGAGATCCCATACCCGTTACATAATCCCAAATCCCAAAAAAGGACCCAAAAAGGGGCTGAGATCCTGCGATCTTTGCTTCGTCTTGTGCTCCTCTTTGAACAGGTTGTTGAAGTCCCAAAATAGGTCAAACTTGACCAAGGATCTCCCAAAACCTGGTCAAGGGCCAACAGACCCCCAACACTCACCTGTGACTCGTCCCGTGTCACTCTGATCTGGGTAGTTATGCTTCGAAAGCCTCGATATTGGCTTGAGCAGCTTTGAATTGCTGTTGTTCCATGGCCTCTTGTTCAACGAACTCTTGGATGACTACCTCATTCACAGGTCCCGCCAGGCACTGTTCAGCTGCGGTGACAAAATTCTCGAGTTCTTCTCCTCGGCCTTAGAACTTTGTGAAAAAATGATAATCCTTATCTTGTATAGGTTGGAACCTTTGAGTTACTTCCATAACTCTGCTATGGATAATGTGGATCTACTACTGGGCGGTGCATTGCTCTTGGGAGCACTTCATTCTTTCCACATCTGATAAGGGCTTCAACTGCACTTTTATCATTTCGTCTTGATACTTCACCTCTTGGAGCTGTGACTTCAGTGCCTTCAGTTCTGGATTCTTAGTGAGTTGCTCGTAGGTCTGGGCACTACGATTAGTAAGTTTCTTACATTCCATAGCAAGGGATTTTATTCTCTCAGCTGCACTTTGAGAAGTTGCTTCTCTTTGATCCCTTACATCCTATGGACTCTCGAGCATTGCTCTGATCTCTAAGTCTGCTATGCGTTGCTGTAGCTGCTGGATAGATTCTGTGAGTTGCTCTACTTTCCATGTGACTCGATCCTCTGTCTTTATTTCTATGACTGTCATAGAACGAAGTGCTCTTCTAACTGCTTCTTTCACTTCGAGTTGCTCTGCGAGCAACTGTTCTTTTCCTTGCTATATTTGTGCTTTTTCTTCATTGAACTTCGCTTGGAGAGAAATCTTTTCCTATTCTGCAGTGTTGCATTGTTCTACGAGTACAACAGGCACTTAATTCAAGGCTTGGGTGACTTGTTCTATTTCTTCTTGTGCTCATCGAAGATGATCTTCGACTTTATCCGCTAGTTTGTGGAGTTGGGTTGGCTCATCTCCCAACTCTGGTTCTCTTGGTGGCAAGGGCATGGTGGAGACTGCGCGGCTGGACTGAAGGGCGCGCTCTACCCCTTATAGTTCAACTTCAATTCTATCATACATTTCTTCCTTCTTGGCTTATTATTTATCTTCTATTTGTAGTGAAGCATCGTTCAAGGCTGCTATGATGAAGTCAAAGTCATCGGATGTGAGGACAGTCTGCATCTTGGTCATGGTATCTTTTGATTTCTTCTAAGAAGAAGGTGTCAGGGGGGAAACCTTCCTCTTCTTCAATGGGTCAACCTCTTCTCTAGGTTGTGTTACTTTCCCAGGCTTCTATTCATCTTCTACTTCATCATCACCCCCTCAGTCAGGTGACACTGAAGGAGTCTTCCCTGAGGTGCTGCTTAAGTTTTGGACCTCCTCAGTCTTCTTTTGCTTGCTGGCTCTGGGTGTATTCTGTTATTTATGAGTGTCTTCTGGGATCTCAATATCAGATATCTTTGTGGGGTTGGTGGGGATAAGGAGGTCAGTGGACCTTTACTTAGTGATCTCCTTAAGGTCTTCTTTTGTGAGTTTGTAATATGACTGGAGCTGCTCTTTATGTTCATCTGCTCACGCTGTAATGTAGATGAAGTGTTGATCTGCGTTGAACTTCATCAGGGGTCAGAACCTTTGTAAGGTGTTTGGAGTCATGTGAGGCTCAACTTTGATGGCTCTTTTTAGCTGGAGGTAGTATGTATGAAACAAAACATTTGACTGCCACTATTTGTTCATATTAGTTGAATACCACAGGGTAGCGAACTTCGTGGCAAGCGGTTCAAATGGATCAATGTCTGGGAAGGTCGCTCCTTCCGACATCTCCTAGGAAAAAAATTCAATGAGGACCAGGAGCCAGATGAAATGAAATTCATAACCCTAATCCTATGCTTCTCTAAAATCTAGTTCCAACTGGTTAACTAGGTACTTTGCCCAGTTCATCTGCAGGCCTTCCACGCACTTCCCTGTGAGGTCAACAACAAAGCTGGTGACCTGCGTAGGTCGGTTCTTACTTACTAACTTTCTAGCTATTAGTTGACATGCTAGGCACACTGCGCCACTTTGGATGGAAGCTACCTTGTAGCCTCTTGTTCCCTTCTCAACATCGCCATATGTATCCCTGATATTCTGTGCGAGTGTGCGATCTGCGATATTTCCTGGATAAAATTCCTGTGGGTCGGGTCCTTGCATACTTAGTCCTGTGATCCTGGTGATCAACGTTGGGTCAACTATAATACAATGGTCTAGCCATAAGTATCCTCCATGGTAACATGACAATAGCATCTTGACATAGGCATTGACTTCCTAGTGTCTTCAAAAGTGTGGGATCTTCATGACATTGAACAGGGTGGATTGCGCGAGGTCCATCGTCCACGACTGGGGGATTATCTTTGAATTCTTCCCCTTCATTCTAGTTAGGTACTTGTATGGGGTGAGCATACCATAGATCTTTCGAATCCAAGGTTGAAGTCATTGAACTTGAACGTTGTGATCTTATCCTGCTCTGTTCAAACTCTGCATATCCCCTTGGGGAGGTACGCAGTGACCAAGGTGTACTCAAAATCTCTTGGCACACTATCATGATTCACTGCACTAGCCAGAGGTGGGATGTAAATAGACAATATGGTTGGAATCAGTTTTTCATTTGCGAGGTCGTCTTTATGCTTGGTTCTCTTTTCTACCGATGGTAAGATGGTCCAGCTCCGTGAGTAGTTGACGAAGAGGCTTGCACCATTCTCGTCGATAAAGCTTGTATACCTGAAGACATTGACATGAATATTTTAGTCATGAGGTCGATTAGAACTTATTTGAAAATTTTCTCTACAGCGTTGAACTTGTCCAATAGACACGCTCAGGGTTGGAAATCTTTGGGTTCAAGGAGTAACCTAGAAACTGCAATGGAATAGAAGTCAATAGCGCAATGATCACTGTGTAAAACCAACAAGCATGTGGGCTCAAATTCACATTTAGAAAAAGTTTTCTTGGTACATCGCACAACGGGATAAATAGATAACTTGGAAATGGATTGCTTGTAATGGTCGAGAAGCCTTCATTAACTCTGTTATGTCCATTATGGCGCAGACCAACGGTTTGGTGGTGAACCATAAATTCCTTGCTACCTATTCAGGGGGGGGTCGATCGAACGGTTATATTGGTCCCAATGGCTATATTGCTTCACCCTGGCGAAGTACCATGTGACATTGTTCTGTTATCCCGAAGAGCTCCAATTTTGCAAATTTTCCCTCTGTGAAGTTCCCTCTGGAACCTTCTGTAACTTGTCGATCTTAGCTCTCTTCTTACTTAGATTTCTAGCTTTCTTTCCAGTGAACTTTGTCTCGGTATGCCTTTTTCCATTCTTATTTTTAATTGTGTTTGGCACAGTCACTTCGCGTTGTTGAGATTCTTTCCTAAGATTCAAGGGCGATACTTCTTCTTTAGCTGGAATAGGTACTTCAATCTTTTGTGTGTCATCTAGGGTTCTTGCAACTTCGATATCCAGGTCTTTGGTTTTAAATAGCTTCGATCTGTTCTTCTGTTCTTCAATTAAGTGTGTGATCCATCTAGTCATGTAATATTTTAACTCTTGCTTCTTCTGCACTAAAACTTCTTCTTCTTCCTTTCTTTTGGCTTGTTCTCTTTCAATCAAACGTTTTCCTAGTAACATGGTAAATGGGGTGATGTTATCAATAAATTTAACAATCTTGAAATCCTCCTCTGTTGAAGTTCCATTGGCATTCATAGGTATCTGGGTGAGCTTCCACATAGTTTTGTCATCTTTCCTATAAATAGACTTATTCCTCCGAATGAAGGAGTCATAGAAGGCTTCCCTAAAAGTTCCCAAGTTCTCTCTCTCATGGTATTCACTTATGTTTCCTCATCTAGAACACAATCAATGTCGAAGTCTCCTATTCTTGCTTCAAGGCATTTATTTTCTTTGAAGACCTTTGATAAATCGATACGTCGGTGATCATTCATGGTTTCTTTCATCTGTAGCAATACTTTCTCTGATTCTTTCCGGGGTTCTGCAATAATCGTAGTTTCTGGATATTCCTTAGGGTTTTCTTGTTTCATGTTCATTTCTTCAAGATTAGAAATCATTCTAGGGAAATCCAATACTTCATGGTCCATAGCTTTGCAACAAAGACAACTAAGTCTTCTCCCAGTGCATTCCTTAGCAAGATGTCCCAGTTTTCTGCAACTGTAATAGAGGGTTAATCCTCTCTTTCTTTTAAATGATTCCCATCCTTTCCTGTACTGCATGCTAGGATCATAGTAGCTAACCTACAAAAATTTCTTTCTAGGATCTTTCATCCACTTGTTAGTTCAAACATTCTTCCTATGCATAGGTATAACATATATTTCACTATTCTTATCAGATCTACTCATATCAAACCTTTTGTCATCTATTAGTGCCCTAGTTTTCAAGCTAGGAAAAAATCTATCAAACATACCTAGATTCATACTTTTGAAAACAAAAATTCCGCTTATCTTACTTCTACAGAGAACAAAACTTTTAGATCTAGAAAGTTTCACTATTCTTACCTTTATCAAAGCACAAAGCTTGCAGATCTTACCTCTTTTCCTCAGATTTGACCTCTTTTCTTTAGATCCGACCTCTTTTCTTCAGATCCAACCTCTTTTCTTTAGATATGACCTCTTTTCTTTAGCATAAAGCTTCACTAACTAGGTAGAGTAATGTGCACTAGGGCAATAGATCTATGACAGAGCTTTCACAGTTTTAGGACAGATCTTTGCACAGAGCTTCTTCCTTAGTTCCCAACAATCAAAGTTTCACGTCCCAGCAATAGAACCATTTGTTGGCATAGGGGCATACCTAGGGTTCAAAGCTAGAATAATGCACCAACAAAACCCTAACTACCAACCCTTTTGGCAACACCTGTGAAGCAGATGAAGTCTCACCCGAGGTAGAGGTAGGGGTGGTTGTAGGATTCAGGTTTCTACAACCTTAGCTGGGACATAGATCTATGATTGTAATACTTAACAGAGCACTTAGCACCGACAATTCACCAATATTTAACCACTATCTATTCCACAGATAAAATAGAGCATCACATCATTCATTAAGATCTGATGTATCTAAGAACTTATCATAGAGAAGTAGGTTAGATCTAACAGATTTAGGAACTATCACATTCATATAAGTCAGATCTATAATCCATATACATCATTAGCACAAAGCATAAACAAATCTATCTATCTATATCAAATCACTTAGCAAGTAAAGACACAAACACATCAACACATTGCACAAACCAGAGCAACACAACATATACATGGTTCAACCCCACCCTGGGGCTATGTCCACCAACTCTTCTTCTTTATTATCTTTGTCAATCTTCTTACAGGCACATATCATCAAAATCCTACTCCACTAGATCCTCCTTCTTCGAGCTAGGGTAAAGCACCAAGCCTTCTTACAATTACCTGCACGTAGCTCTGCAAGTATCACACAGTATGCACAAAGCACTTACAATCCTTCAATCACATAGATCTAGCAGTTATCCATTCGTAACTGCTCTCTTCTTACATTTCCTAGACATCTATTTATGCTCTTACAAAATATCTCTACACATGGCTAAACCCATGGGCCAACATCCCATACCCGTTAAATAATCCCAAATCCTAGAAAAGGACCCAAAAAGGGGTCGAGATCCCACGATCTCTGCTTCGTCTTGTGCTCCTCTTTCGACAAGCTGTCGAAGTCCCAAAATAGGCCAAACTTGACCAAAAATCTCCCAAAACTTGGTCAAGGGCCAACACACTTTTGGATTTGGCTCTGGAAGGGTTGCACCGTGACACCTAAAAGAGAGACACTTTAGGTTCCTTACATAACTTATTAATTCATTCTCATAATAGAACTTCACTCATTGCAGAACTTTATTCATCACTTAAATAGTTAGTTTACAAGGTACATAGTAAGCTTATGATCTCTTCCATGCGTTGAAGATATTTTTCTCTCCTCCTCCTTTAAATTTTTAGGTGGATTAGACATCTATATACTTGGTTACTACCCCTAGGGTTGTCACCCTCATTCCAGTAAACCTAATAAGGTTGAACTGTCATGATGACATTTTTCTTATTAATGGTCTTTGGTTTTTACTATAAGTTCTATCCAGATATTAATGGAGTCATTTCGATCCTTAAATCAAATAATATGATGAATTACTGTAATAATAAGCATTGGGCATTATGAAATGGTGATCATGTGACTATATTTTTCTGTGCTGAAGAAAATATAGCTAAGTATGATGGTAATTATAATTGATGTTTGGATTGGACTGAAAATATGGGAATGAGATACTTCCTTGTTCCTTAGAATAGTCACCAGTATTGAGACCTTAAGTGGTCAAAATCAATCGCATGAATCATAGACTTAAGCATTGATTATGTGTCTTGGAGGTCCTAACCTTGCCAGTAGATTGGATGGGTAGATATTATTGATAACATTGTATGATGATTTATTATGTTAGAAGCAATGATGCTGTGTGATGAAATTGGTTGTGGTTGATCTTGAATAATCCTGATGTTCTACCCTTATTGTATGTGATAATTATGTGATATGGTAGACAATTAATACATTGAAGTTGCATCTAAATCTAGTTGTGCAATGAGATGAACGAATTAGACTGCGTATGACTGAAGTATGTTAATATCATGTTTAACTTGTTCAAATGATGGTTTCTTAATGTTTTAAAGAGAGAAAAATATATATATCTCTTACTATTATCAATTGGTTACGATATAACAAAGGGGCTGTTACATATGGTATTACAGCCGGTTAAACCCTACGACATAGGACTATTACGCCATCCACTATGTTAAACTAAATGATTGAATTATATCACTAATAAAAATATGAAATTTATTTTGTAGGTAATCATGGTTAGAGGATGAAGTAGATGACGTAGTGCTGGAGGACGAAGTGTGACACCTTCGATAAAATCCACGCCTAAAAGATATAACCCCTAGGAAGATGAGAATAATGCTAAGCAAGAGCATATTTATGTGGGAGATGTAGTAAGTATGATGAGATACTTCCAGAGGATGTCAGAGGCGTTGATCAATCATCTGGATAAAGATGAGGGCAGAGCATCTATACCCAATGAGGGTTCACAATGCACCCCAAATGGTAGTAGTTGTATACACTGAGAGCTCGAGAAGGTGAAATTTACAGAGTTCTGGGGTGCCCCACATGTCTTAGCCACTGAGGAATGGTTGGATAACATGGTGATGTGCTTCGCACTTCATGATTACACCTCCAACATAAAATTTTGCATGGAGGTATTTCAGCTGAAGGGGAGTGATCTTCTATGGTGGAAGATGCTCCTACATTAACTAAACATGGTCGTGGAAGATGTTTCATGGGAATTATTCTAGGAACGGTTTCGAGAGAGGTATTTGTCTGAAGAATTCATTGAGTGTCATCTTAATGAGTTCAATGCCTTATGACAGGGCAATCATACGATGCCAGAGTATGAGGCCAGATTCATGGAGCTACTTAGGTATGCTCCACATATGAACACAGAGAAGTTAAAGGTAAGAAAGTTTGTGTTTGGCCTTAACTTCAACATTCATTCAAAGGTGAGGATATTATTGCCTTAAAATTTGCATGATGCGGTTTAGAAGGCCCTCATAGCCGAGGAAGAGATGAACAGTGGGGGTGAGGGAAGGAATCCTTGTAGACAGACTGGATAGACCTCATCAAAGGCATAACAACATCATGCACCATATAGAAATACTGTAGGGCATTGAGATACTCCTAGATGACCTGTGTTTACAACTCCACGATGACATAATCCTCAATATAGGACTCCTTACATAGGACCACAACAACAACAATGTCTATTGCAACAGTAGTTTAGGCCTATTCAACAGAACAAACTAGGATCATAGGATGTTAAACCAACAACTTCTACTTCAGGGACTAGGATCACTGGACCAAAGACTGGATGTTGGACATGTGGTGAGCCACATTACCAACAATACTTCTTGATTGAGAAGGCCAGAGTGACCGAATCATCAGGACTACAGTTGGTGATTTTGGAAATGCCCACAGGATACATGCATCAGTGAACAATTGCCAGGCTGAGCATCAGTTCACTATGCTAGAGACGTCAGGTACAATCGAAGACCAAAACTACAGTATATTGATATATCTAGGTGCTATAGAGAGCTTTATCTCCAGTGAAATGCTGAAGAGAATCAAGGTAAAGGAAGTCGATCAGGATGAGTTCAGGTACGTAGAAATGACATTGGGTGAAAACAAAAGGTCTGAGGAAAGGTTACATATTGTACCCTTAACTTGGGAGACTGTGTAACAAGGGTAGACATTTATGTCATGATCTTAGGATCTTATGATGTAGTGATTGGTATGGATTGGTTGGAATCACATGATGTAATACTTAACTGTAAGATGAAATTATTAGGTTTGACGAATTATTTGGGACATTGTAGAGTGATTGTAGGAATAAACCAAGGAGTGTACTCGAGGTTCATTTCTTCCCTACAATTGTAGAAGAATATGCGCAAGGGATGCCAACTATATGAAATCTTAGTGCTGAACGAAAAGGGAAAGGAAGAAGGACTAGAAAACCTTCATGTAGTGCAAGAGTTTGTAGACGTGTTTCTAGAAGAGTTACCCGATTTATCGCCTAAAAGAGATTTGGATTTTACAATAGACTTGAAACCAGGAACTGAACCTATTGCAAGAACTCCTTATCGTATGTCAACGCCTGAATTGTAGGAGTTGAAAATGCAATTGAAGGAATTGTTGGATTTGGGAGTTATTCGTCCAAGTGTGTCACCTTGGGGTGCACTAGTTATTTTCATGAGGAAGAAGGATGGATCGTGGAGAATTTGTATTGACTATCGTCAATTGAACAAAGCGACAATCAAGAACCATTATCTGTTTCCAAGAATATATGATTTGTTTGATCACATGAAAGGGGCGAAAATATTTTTGAAGATTTACTTGATATTAGGATATCACCAATTACGGATTAAAGAAGAAGATATACCTAAGACTGCTTTTAAGATGAGATTTGGACACTATGTGTTTACATTTTTACCATTCGGATTGACAAACGCCCCGAGGGTATTCATGAGTTTGATAAATGGGGTGTTCTATCAATACCTAGACAAGTTTTTTCAAGTTTTCATTGATGACATATTGATTTATTCTCAAACAAAGGAAGAGCATGATGAACACTTGAGGTTGGTCCTGCAGTTCCTAAGAGAAAACAAATTGTATGGGAAGCTATCAAAATGTTGTCTTTACCAATCTAAGATTCACTACTTGGGACATATGATATCTGGCGAAGGTATCGCTATGGATCCAACAAAAGTGGAGGATATTATGGAATGGCCATCACCGACAAACGTACAAAGAAGTACACAGTTTTATGGGTTTATCAGGATATTACCGACGATTTCTCGAAGGATTTTCGAAGATAGCAAATCTGATCATGGAATTGTAGAAGAAGAACAAGATGTTCTTGTGGACTAAGGAATTCGTAGAAGTATTTCAAAGGCTCAAGGAGTTGCTGACGACATTGCCAATACTAAAATTCCTTGACATGGACAAGGAGTTCTTGGTATGCACAAACACATCCAAGGAAGGGTTAGGCAAAGTTTTGATGCAACACAGTCGAGTGATTGCTTACATTTCAAGGAAATTGAGAAAGCATGAATAGAAATAGGCAACACATGACTTGGATTTATTAGCTATTGTTTATGCCTTGAGAGTATGGAGACATTAGTTGATTGGATGGAAATTCAAATTAAAGACAAATCACTGTGGATTGCAACATATTTTTACATAGAGTGACTTGAATGTGCGACAAAGGCGTTGGTCAGAATTGCTTAGCAAATACGATTTTGAAGTTACTTACTTTAAAGGAATTGTGAACCGAGTGTCAGATGCATTGAGTAGGAGACTACACATATTTTCAGTATTACTGCTCAAGATGAATCTTTGAGAAAATATTCTAACCTTACAAATCTATGATGACTGGTATAAATAAGTTAAGAATAATATTGGACAATATACCATGATGATACCAAAGTATGAAGTTTATTCACTAGACAACGATGGATTGCTGAGATTTAATGAAAGAATTTATGTACCGCATGACAACGAATTAAGAAGTTTGAGCTTGAGTGAAGCTCATAAGGAAGTATACATGGCTCATCTGGGAGTCACGAATATGAAGGCATATCTTAAGATTTTATTCTTTTGGAATGGAATGAAAGAAAACATAGTTGGTTACGTGCTGAGATGTCTAGAATGTCAACAAGTGAAGACTGAACATAGTCATCCAGCAGGATTGTTACAACCACATGTTATTCTAGAATTGAAATGGGAGGTCATTTTGATGGAATTTATCCTTGGATTTACGTTGGTGGCAAGGATACATGACTCATTTTTTGTGGTAGTTGACACTTTGATGAAGAGTGCAAACTTCATTCCAGTATGTATGACATATCAGGCACCAAACATAGCTAGAGTTTTTGTCAGTGATATTGTGATATTACATGGTATGCCAAAAAGAATCATGTCCAATCGAGGATCAATGTTTACAGGATGGTTTTGGGACCGACTAAAATTTAACACAACTTATCACCCAGAGACAGATGGGAAAACAAAAAGAACAAACCAGATTTTGGAGGATATTTTACGTATGTATGTAATGGAACAACATAACCGTTTGGAAGAATTCTTGTCGCTAGTAGAGTTTGCATACAATAAAAATTATCAAAGTACAATTAAGATGGCCCCATTTGAGTTTCTTTATGGCCGACCATATTGGACACTGTTGAGTTGGGATTGAATCGAGGACACGGTTCTAGTAGGACTAGAAGTGATTCAATAAATGGAATAACAAATGCAAGCGATAAAACAAAGGATTAAGGAACCATATGATCGACATAAGAGTTATGCTTATGCACATCACATAGATCACAGTTATGAAGTTGGAGACAGAGTCTTGTTGTGGGTAAAACTACATAAGAGTTCGATCAAATTTGGAAAGGGTGCTAAACTCTCTCATAGGTTTGTGGGACCCTTTGAAGTTGTGGAAAGGAAGGGACCCATGGATTATCAACTAGCCTTGTCTTATTCTTTGAGCCATATGCACGATGTTTTTCATGTATCTGTTTTGAGACATTATATTAGTGACCCTTCACATTTTATTGAAATGAGTTCCTTACATGTGTTGGACAGGGTTGCTCTCATGGAGGATCCAATCCACATTTTGGGCCATCGTTTTCGACATCTACGACGTCGAACATTCAATTAAGTCAGGTTCAATGGGACAATTATAGTCCACACTCAGCTACCTGGGAGGATGCATATGAGATGCATCAACAATTTCCTTACTTGTTTGATAGATTAGACATATAGATCTATGTCATTTGCATTATTTACTTGCTTTCATATACTATACGAACTTCAGGACAATGTTCAAAACAATAGGGGTGTATGTAACATCCATCTCTATTGAACACACTATTATTGACTTATTCTTTGAAGACACTTTCTTGCAAGTGATCCAGATATGGTACACTATGATTTCATTCATATTATGGGTTATATATGATGATGCTGAGGTGTTATGGATTATTGATTATATTGATGTATGTATATATATTGACAGATGATTTTGACAAGTCGTCTTGAGTATGCAGGACACATGACAGGTTATGATGCCGATGGAATCAATGGGCTCCCTTGGACCCTAAATTGAGTCAGAGAGTGGATTTTATTGTTTGAGTATTTCATTATTATGCACATATGATGTATGATGGATTTTAGTATGATTTATGTATATGGAATTTTGACATTGTTTTTGTGAGTGGATGGAGGCTTGATGATGCTTGCTAATCTGACTCACATAAGGAGTAAAGGGGCCTTGCATAGAAACCCAGTATTGAGGGAGAGGTGTGGAAACATCTATGTCATAGCCTACTAGCACTCCCGCCATGACCAAAACTGTAGGTTAACAATTACCTAGTCTTAGTGGTCCACGATTCCATGAGGGCAGACTGAGACAATTGATCACGAATATTTCTAAGGGGTGTGAAATAAGGTAGAGTCCTTATTCCTTAGAATCCATTAGTCTCTCACAAGGTCGATTGAATGGATTTTTGACAACAAGGGGTTGGACAAACTTCCAAAACAAGTCAACACGAGTGGCACCCTAGGAGCACAAAGATGCGTCTTGAAGGGCATGTCACACAATTGAAACCCATGTCAATAAACATAGGTGGCCTAGAAAACATTGGAATGATTAGACCTTGTTGGATTAAAATAATTAATTAAACAATAGATTATTAATTATTAAAGCCTGATAGAAGTCTAAGTCGAAGTCTAAAATTAAATAAAGGACCAATTGAATTGTGACATGATTTAAATATTTGAAGGAAATAAAATGTTAGGAAATAGTAAGTAAAAACCTAAAGAATTGATAAAATGCACACGTGTGCATGGAATTATTACAAATGAATCTTTATTTAAAAATAAATAACAACTTGAGAGAATGGGTGGTGCATAGAATAGAATTTTGAGTCAACCAACCCTAGCCTAACTAGAAGAAGAATCCTAATCCAATTCTAACTAAAATCTAGCTAGGAGACAACTATTAATTAAGGGATTGGGGAACTAAGAGACAACTAAGAGAAAAATTAGGAACACATGGGGAAATGGGAGGAAAAGTGGCTTTTAAATAAAAAATAAAAGAGAAATTACTTGTGCAACCTGGGGAGAATGTTACACATGTAGTGGGTGAATAATCCTTTAATTGAATTATTAAAAAATAATGAATTATGCATGAAGGAAAGATGTTCATGAGGAATATTTCTATAAATCAATTGACGTAGAAGGGAAGGGGATCAAAATTTTGGGGAATGTTGTTATACTGCCAAATTTTTGATTGACTCTATTTTACTTGTGAGAGTTGGGACTCCAGACTTGTGAAAAGAGTGGAATCTCTTCCCTGTGAGGCAAACTTGGAAGCTATTATGTTCTAGTCTTTTTGCTTGGCCCCTTTGCGGCTCATGGGGATAAGAGGGAAGAAGAGTACCCCTAGCGTTGGCTGGGAGGTATCGGTGAAGTATCTATGATTAGCATGCAAAGGAAAGGAAGGAGCACAAGACTTGAAGACCATCTTCATTATGCCACATTCATTGGTTCTAGTTTATATATATATATTCTAAATTCATTTATATTACGAGTATATTAGTATAATATATTGATTGAGTCACTGTAGAATCATTGGAAGGTCTGAGGGCCAAGTGTTGCGTTTGTTGCAAAAACATTAATAGTTACAACGTTATCTTTTAATCTTCTCTCAAATTTCAAATGTTTTATGTACTCTAATTGAGTGACTTGACCCTCATTGCAGAATTTGAATTTTATTGTATATAGTCTATGATTAAAGTTTGTATTTTCATCCATAATTGAAGTATGTGTGAGGAGAGTTTTTAGTTGAGGTTACGTTAGGAAATTAACAACGCCTTGTTCACCGGTCAAATAAGGATGTAGGTCTGAATGTATCGTGAGTCTATGGATAATATTCATCGAAATCCTAAATTAACGATATCATGTTTTTCTTGATTTAATTTTTTGTTGAACCCAACTTACCTGCAACATTAATTCCTATGTTAAATTGAAGTTAAATCCAAAGTTTTTGGATCAAGGGAGCTCTGCTAAAGTCTCAAGACTTGAGTTCTAACCTATAGTGTGTAATCCCTTTTCCTTAACAAAGTCATACATGCGACCTTGGGATAGAACCCAACACTAGCCAAAGGGCGCTATTCAGAGTTTCGGGACTCTGGAGCTATGGAGGTTTGTCAGCATTAACACTCCCTTCCACCCAAAGTGATTACCGACTGAATTCAGTCATAATATGAGTTGACCGGTAGTTGTAGGTTAACCCTAATCTTCCACCTTCCTTAGTATATTTTTTGATTTTAATCTAAGGGCTAACAAATATTTTCCTCACATGAGAGTCTACGATGGAGATACACTTTGAAACTCTGAACTTCGGGGTTTTCCCGTTTCACAACTTAAACTAGATCACCCGGATCGCTGAACCACCGAAGGGATCAAGGATATAATGAATTGATCACTGACCGATGTATATTCCAGAGTTCGGAATTCCGGGAGTTTCTCACTTTTCATAACAACAACTCCTTTTTTTGAAGTATTGAATCCCAAACAATTTGAAGATCGACGATTCTCACTCGTAGCTCCGATATATGGCTAAAAAAAAATATGGAACTCAAGGATTCAGATGTATTTGATACGTCAATTCATGTGATCTCCGAACTAGTGAAGGCTGAACCCACAGATCTCACAATCTTTGATTAACCGTTGTCATTGGTCAAGATTAATTCTGGGCTCTAGTAGTTCGAGACTTTTTTCACAAACACAACTTCCACCCACCACCGCCCGAATGGACGAATTCCAAATACTCAGAATCTATAGACATATGTACACATCATTAGATGATAAGGATTTACTCCGGACTTCGGGACTCCAAGAGTTCCTTAACTTTTAAACATCTCGACTTAATTTCTCTGGAGTCCCGAATTAACGAACCTCTGAAAATATAAGGCTTGTAGATCTAATAGTCCTTGATCGATCGTTAGATATACGCCTGTCCTTCACTCTAGGAATTTCATGCTTTGGGGTTTTCTTAGCCTTAGTATGTTACAACTCAACCTCACCGAATCGTTGAACCCCTTGAGGATCTAATGACTCACATTCTCCCATCGATCTACATTGTAGATTCACTCCCCGACTTTGGGTTTCTAGGATCACTTAGTACAATGAACTAAGGTTCGTCGAAGTAATGAAGCCTGAAGGTCTTATGGTTTTTAAGTGCGTATCTCCTATCTTATCAGATGATCATGGGGATTCAACCCCTCATGGTTAGATCCCGACTGCTACCTCCTTCAAATGGATTCCACTCATTTTGTTTTCTCTCTTGAACTCTGCACACACTTATTATCCTGAGATTTGTCCTTCCAATATTTTTTAAGACCTCTCCCCAACCTAAGAGAGGTCTCTGTGCACACCGAGTGATGTTTCTACTGAACCTGGGCTTTCAAGGAGCCTGTCTATGCACTTCTGGAGTTTTCTCTGGAAGGTTTTCACTGTGACATCTAGAAGAGAGAGACTCCAGGTTCCTTACCAAACTTATTAATTTATTTTCAGAACATACCTTCACTTGTTGCAAAATTTTATTCATCACTTAAATAGTTAGTTTACAAGGTACACATTAAGCTTATGATCTCTTCCATGCTTTGAAGAGATTTTTCTCTCCTTCTCCTTTTCTCCTTCAAATCATTAGGTGGATGAGACATCTATATACTTGGTTGTACCGTGTAGGGTTGTCACCCTCATCCCAGTAAACCTAATAAGGTCGAACTGTCATAATGATAGATTGCTTATTAATGGTCTCTGGTTTTTACTGTAAGTTTTGTCTAGATATTAATGGAATCATTCTGATCCTTAAATTGAATAAGATGATGAATTACTATAATAATACACATTGGGAATTATTTTTTTATTTTTTTTAAATAAAAAGACCGAATCTGTTATATTAGCCAAAACATAATACAGCATAGTCGTGGATGCCAGCTGTCCCGCCATGGCAGGAAACCGAGACAGCTGGACATCCGTGTCCCCATGTCATCATATTTGCAAATCAGCATGATTGTTTCAAAAATGACCAGACTGTTTCCCGCCCGTAGGAAACCGGGAATAGCAGAATTGAAAACAGTGTTTGCATCTAAAGCTAGAGTGTAAAGAAAACTGACTATTTTCAGACAAAAGCTATTGAAACCAAACCAGAAACAGAACTGGAGCATGATCATCAGGTGACCTCGGGGTTCAGGAGAACGTCGGCCGCTTCTGTGTGCCTCCATCGAGCAGGGAAGACGTACGCACGGGTGCAGGTTGGACACTGCTTCTTCGGCGTGGCCCTGGAATGAGCTACGAAGAACAAGTCCATTCGTAGCTCCAGTCGCTCAATATGAAAGACCTGGTCCGCAAGGATGTGGCGCACTTCAAAGAGGAGGATGAGGTAATCCGCGTGGGGAGGAGATGACTGAGTAGTAGGGTCGGGTTGATTTTTCTCAGGAGGAGCCTCCTCCTTCACATAGCAAGGCTTGTAGGGTGCCTCGCTGTCAGCAAGCCCCTGCACCCCTGCTGTCCCTGTTGTGCTGTCGGCTCCAGCGTGCGAGCGAGAGTTCCAGTGCCCCGGGGCTGAAAACCATGTATAATCGGGGAGGTTCTCCTGTCTTGCGTCCGGGGGAGCCTCCTCTACAATTGCCTTACCCCACGACCTCCTCCTTCAAGCGGCGATAGCCATTGCTTTCTCGAGAGCTTCCTTGCTCTTACGCCGTGACTTAGCAGCGTACCAGGCCGCCCCCCGTCTCGGTGTGCCCCGGAGCCGTGGCATGGCGGTGCCCGAAGCGGGTGCGATCAGGCCGCTCGGCTTCTTAGAACGGGAAAGAGTGACCCTGGTGTGCAGCAGAATTCGCGAGAGCTCGTGGTGTTCCGGAGGCTTGCTGCATGCTATGAACCGGAGAAAGGTGGTGGTATCGATATACACCGCCATCATTGCAAGAATTAAACGCATTAAACGCCGAACCTGGGAGCGGGTACCATCGCGTTGCGCGAACGCACTCCGCATTTGAATGCTCCTGGGTGGATTCATGGCGAATTAACTGTGGACTTGACGTGAGCCGGTGGGCAGTGTGCCTCCCTGTCCCAACTCGGAGCCACGTGGTCGCTTGTGCTGTGCTGTCACCCCATCCGGGGAACATTGGGCATTATTAAATGGTGATCAGATGACTAGATTTTTCTATGTTGAATAAAATATAGCTAAGTATGCTAGTAATTATAATTGATGTTTGGATTGGATTGAAAATATGGGAATTAGATACTTCTTTGTTCCTCATAACAATCGACATTCTGGATACCTTAAGTGGTCAAAATAAATTGGATGAATCTTGTACTTGAGTGTTGATTAGGTGTCTTGGATGTCCTAACCTTCCAGGTAGATTGGATGGGTAGATATTCTTGATTGCCTTGTATGATGATTTATTCTGTTAGAAGCAATGATGTTGTGTGATGAAACTGGTTGTGGTTGATATTGAATAATTGTGATGTTCTATCCTTGTTGTATGTGATAATTATGTGATATGGCAGACCATTAATAAATTGAAGTTGCATCTAAATCTAGTTGTGCAATGAGATGAACGAATTAGACTACGTATGACTAAAGCATGTTAATATCATGCTTAAATTGTTGAAATAATGGTTTCTTGATGTTTTAAAGAGAGAAATAAATAAATAACTATATCTCTTACTGTTATCAATTGTTTATGATGTAACAGAGGGGATATTACAAGGGCCAACTAGAGTGATTATGTACTCTGGTTGATAGGGAGATATGTGATTTTTTAACTAGAGAGGAAAATACTAACCTTGATCTTTTATAATACTCATACACCAGGATGGATTGGAAAGGATGTAAAAACATGCTATTTGATGTCGCTGAGTTAACATGTGAGAGATGTAATATTATCATTATGTTTTGATAAATCTAGTTGTTATTTAATGCACATGTAATTATTGTAACATTTTGTTTCAATTATCTGATTATTATTATCTATTATTTTGTAAGGCACATATGTTGGGGATGAGCCTCCCCAACATGATGAGGAGATGGAGGAGGCATAATAGTGGCTTACGGTACCTAGACCCATCATGACACATAGGTTGGACCAGAGAGTCCGAACAAAGGTGGTGGATCACCTATATGGTTTGACGGTCAAGAGGGGAATGGTACCCATATAGGTTCGAGAGATATTACATGTACCAGAGTTGCCTGTGATATGGTCAACCCTGCATTGTGATATGATGTCACTTATGCGTCATATTGTTGGATCAACCTCATTGAGATTTTGAAGGATGCTTCTCATGATTCCACTCAATCTAGCTTATCACCGGACTGACCCACATCCTCTCCACCACTTGCTCCTCCTCTTCCTCCTCCACATGTGTCACCATCCATTGATCCTCCTACACGTGTCACCATCCATCAACCTTATTTATCCTACTCCTCATCCACTTGTTTCACAATCCAACAATCCTCATCCTTCTCCTCCACATGTGTGACCATCCAACGATCCTTCTCTTCCTCCTCCTCCTCAACATGTGTGAAACGATATTGCTCTTGTGGACACTATGTTCACAGTTGGTGCTACATAGATTGATTCTCTTGGAGAGACATATGAAATTATACTTTTTCCATTTATTTATGACATAGGTACTGATAGACCCTCTACCTTTGGTAGCAGAGGCACTGATGCCTCTATCTCTGATGGTGGACCTAGTTAGTAGTGGTACTAATTGACATGTATATTGATTGTTTTATATTTGATTTGAGATGCATACATTACATGTTTATTGATTTTTATGAGATGTATATTTTGTAAGTTTTAAACCTTTTACAGTAATGCAATGCACACACAAATTCTTAAGACAAAAGAAAACAATTGCAATCACACATATACACAAATATTTACCCTGGAAG
>ML778371.1:836839-847228 GCA_009831015.1 Picea engelmannii | reverse complement strand
TCTCCAAGAGGGAAATCCACTATCAATTTTTAAAGAGGGAAAAAGACCCTAATAAAACCCTAAATAAATACTTTGTACCGTGATTTCACCAAAAATTGTACCATGGTTTCTGATGCAGGAGCATCCCTCACGACAAGCAAAACCAATGTGGAAGCAGAAGACAGCTGGAAGACATCCAGCGCAAGTTTTTGGATTTTAAAATTTTTCCCTTGATGTTGACGTGCCAAACTTAAGTGAGATCATTTAATGAAAGCTCCTTGGAAAAATGTAATAAGACCTCGAGCCATACGCTCTCATTTGAGAAAGACAGAGTCATTTATAGTAGTAGTTGCAGGTAGATAGAATTAAATTCTTAGATTATATAGTTCTAGAAGGAAGAGGGAAAACCAATTATAGACACCCTCATTTGTATTATTGTAACAATTAGCAGTAGAAGGGAAAAAAAGAGAGAGCATAGGAGAATAGAAAATAGTTGTAAAGAACACCCATGCATAGATCTTGAATTAATAGAAGAAGTTGATTCAGATTCATGGCTGTTGTGTTATTCTCTGTGTATGTGTGTTGAATGCTCTGGTTATGAATATTTCTTCCTGTTATGCAATTATTATTATGTGTGTGTATGATTTCATGTGTTAAGATCAAAATATGAGAAGAGAAGTGAGCTACAATTGTTTTCTCTTTGGAGGAAGGATTCCTGCAAGGAGTGCAGTTGAGTCATCTGCAAGGAGTGCGTTGACAGAAGGCTCAGAGAGTAAACTCTTGTTCTCAATTCACTCAGAAGTGAAAATGGGTTGTTAAGTCCATGCAAGGAGTGTGAAAGCTAAGGGGGAAGCCTTAGTCGTGAATTTGAGCAGAAGTGTTGAAGGACTGCTGCTACAGGTTTATGCAGAGTCATGGAAGCTCGAATAGTTGAAGTGTTCACAGGCTTGTCGCAAGGAGTGTGAGCAAAGAACCTCGTTGAGGTTGAAGAAATTTGGCAAAGCTCAGGAGGGATAGACCTCTAAGTCACCAAAGATTCGACATAGACAAGTGTGACTTAAATTCAGGGAGAAACGTCGCAGGTTGGCGAAGCGGCGAAGGAATCTCGTGGAGAGATACCCTTTTCTCCATTTCGTGGATTAATCAAGGAAGAACAGACAGTCAAAATCTTCTGAAGAGATTTTATGAAGTTTCGAGGATCATCGGATCTTGCAGAGGTGCAAGGAGGTTATGGCGAGAAGATTCCAAAGAGGTCGAAGCTCAAGAGGGGCAGGGCCGTCGATTCCGAGTCACAGGAGCTGTCAGATCTACACGTGGTACCGTGTATCGAGAACTCAAGAGTTGAAGCCCCAAAGGTTGTGCAGCCAGAGCAGTGAGATCGCGAGACGCGATAAGATTAGAGCTGTTATTTAGGAGGGCACGTGTCAAAGAGGTTCTCATATCGCAGACTCGGGCATTGGAGGAGCAAAAAGGAATCCCTTTAGCTTCACAAGTGGCTAAGTAGCGAGGGATTTGTAGCCATCCATCTGAAGGGAGAGGTGTCAAGGATCAAGTGATCTCGCGAACTCGGGAGTTCGCAGGGTGGATGCCCAAGTATTGGGTGTACAAAGTCGCGAGGCACGAGGACACGAGGTGACGAAGGAGAGAAAAGATCGTAGCCGTCCATCTAAGGACGATAGTTGGTGAAAGATCGAGAGATCTCGCGAACTCAGGAGTTCACAGATTGAGAGCCCAAACATTTGGTACACCAAGTCAGGAGGCTGTGAGGTGGTGAGAGAAGGACAGTCGTTGGATTTGGAACACAGGAGGATCGTTGGATCTGTGCGAGGGATCGTGTCTCAGGACCTCGCAAGGAAAGGTTTGATAATTCGAGCACGAGGATCGCAAGGTTGCGATATAGCGATATCCCGACAGCTGGAGCCATGTGGGCCATAGCGGAGCGCGAGTGGAATAAAGGTAGCACCAAGGATTCGCAGATCGCGAAGTGCTGAGGAGCGAACTCATGTGGACACTGAGTCGCGAAGCGCCAAGGAGCCGAGATTCTCGTGGATGCGTGGTAGAGTATAAGGTGGGACCGCATATCTCGGGGACTCGCGGACTAGAAGGGTGAAATTTGACGGTTCTACCGGCGAGGTCGTGAGTTGCGAGGTTGCAAGAGGTGCTAATAGTTAGGCCTAGTCCATGGTTGCAAGTGGAAGGAGCTACACCCGAACCACCAAATCAGGTATCGCAATATTTGAAAGGGAAAGTTGGAGGCTTGAGTCACGAACTCGCGAGATAGCGAGATTTAACGGATCTCTCAGTGGTAAAGGGGAAACCTCGGAGCAGATTGCTGTGGGTGCAGATCTCCCGATAGGGAGATAGAAGAACCTTCGAGTTCTTCGGGTCGAAGGGGAAGAAGGTCATGTGCAAGGACGTGCCCGCTTGGGTGGCGTGCCCCTACGTCAGAGTGGTATCAGAGCATAAAACAGTTTCTTTGCTTTCTATAGCAGAGAAAAAGGAGAATACACCATGCCGCCAAGGAGAAGAGGTAGACAATCACCTGATCCAGAGGAGGAAAGGGAATTGTCCAGAGAAAGAGAATTATCTAGAGGGAGAGGTAGGCAAGTACAGAATCCAGACGTGGAAAGAGGAATGCGAAATCTTTGTGCCAGGATGGAGGACATGGAGATAAGACAAAGGCAAAACGCTGATGCAGGAGATATCAGTGAATCCGAGGAGGAAGGTCATGCTGGACATGAAGAAGAAGAAATCCCAGCAGAAGATGCAACCAATGAGCATTTAATTAAGGCTATTGCTCGGATGAGTTTGAAAACAAAAATGGACATTCCAACTTATGAAGGGAGTCTGGATGCAGAAGAGCTGCTAGATTGGATTAGAGCTCTTGATACTTACTTCGATTATGAAGATATCGAAGATGATAAGAAGGTCAGACATGCTGTCACGAGATTAAAAGGACATTCAACATTGTGGTGGGATGAACTGCAAGCTGATAGGATTTGCCAAGGCAAGCAGAAGATAAAGAGCTGGGATAGGATGATTGCGAAGATGAAGGAAAAATTCATTCCCAGGGATTATCAAATTTCTCTGTTCAGAAGGATGCAGAACCTGAGACAAAAGCTGATGACAGTGAAAGAGTATACTGAGGAATTTTACAGGCTGAATATCAAAGAAGGTCATCGCGAAAGAAGTGACGAAAAGGTGGCCAGGTATATGAATGGCCTGAGCTATGAAATTCAGGATGAACTAAATTTGGCGACCATCTGAATGGTGGAGGATGCTTACCAATTGGCTCTGAAAGTGGAGGAGAAGCTGAGCTGAAAACAAAGTCAGAGGGGCAGAGGTAGAAGTCATCCCAAAGGCAAATCGGTTGCCCAAGATAAATACCAGAAGCCCAAGGATGACTGGAAGGAATCTCAGACTCAGACAGAGAAAGGTGGAAGTTCGCAATGAGGGCGATATGCAGAGCAAAGAGAACAACATACTAAGCAGAGAGGAGGATATGCTGATAATAATAGGTTTCCCTGTACCAGAGGTAGAGGAAGAGGAAGAGGTGGAGTAATCACATGCTTCACATGTGGGAAAAATGGGCACAAGTCATTCGAGTGTCCAGAGAAAAGGAAATAAACTGGAGAAACTCACATCACCAAGGCACAGAGGCAAGATGTTGAGGCAGAGTACGCCGAAGGCGGAAGATCGCTGGTGATGCGGAAAGTTCTTTTGACGCTAGAGAAAGAGATGGAAAACTTGGCGCAGAGGAACAATATTTTTAGGACTGCGTGCAAGACCAAGGATAGAGTGTGCAAGGTCATTGTGGACAGTCGAAGCACAGATAATCTCGTTTCAACCGAGATGGTAGAAAAGATGGAGTTGGAGACAATTGATCATTCAAATCCATATAAGGTTTCATGGCTACAGAAGGGACATTAGGTAAATGTCACTTAACAGTGCTTAGTTGACCTTAAGATAGGAGGATATAATGATAAGATTTTATGTGATGTTATTCCTATGGATGTCTGTCATTTATTGTTGTGAAGACCATGGCAATATGATAGAAATGTAATTCATGATGGGAGGAAGAATACATATACCCTGGAAAAGAATGGGAGAACTCATATGTTATGTCCAATTGAAGATAAAGAAGCGAAGCCAGAGGTAAACAACATAGTACTTCTCATGAGTGGGAAGGAACTTCTTACAGAAGTTAAGAAGAAGGAAGATCCACAATTCTTTGTGGTTAGAAAGCCGAGAATTGTTATGACTAGAACAAGAGTGGATGATTTTCCAGGAGAAGTTCAGGAACTGCTGGAAGAGTTCGCTGATATTGTGGTGGATGAATTACCTCATTCGTTGCCACCGATGAGGAGTGTGAGTCACCATATAGACCTCATACCAGGATCTAGTTTGCCAAACAAAGCCGCGTACAGGTTGATGCCACAGGAGAATGAAGAAGTTAAAAGACAGGTCCAGGAGTTGTTGGACAAAGGCTTGGTCAGGGAAAGCTTGAGTCCATGTACTGTTCCAACAATACTCAGTCCGAAGAAAGATGGATGCTAGAGGATGTGCACTGATTCAAGGGTGATAAACAAGATAACTATCAGATATAGATTCCCATTGCCAAGAATGGATGATCTGATGGATTGCCTAAGTGGGGAAATTTTTTTTCAAAGATAGATTTGCAGAGTGGATATCATCAGATTCGTATGAGAGAAGGTGACGAATGGAAAACAACATTCAAGACAAACGAAGGTTTGTATGAATGGATTGTCATGTCGTTTGGTTTGACAAATGCACCAAGTACTTTTATGAGGTTGATGAATGAAGTGCTGAAGGATTTCATCGGGAAATTTGTCATCGTGTATCTGGATGACATATTGGTTTTCAGCAAGACAAAGGATGAACATCTGAAGCATTTGGCTATTGTGATGAAGAGATTATAGCAGGAGAAGCTGCTGATAAACATGAAGAAGTCCTCAATCATGAAGACCGAACTCATTTATTTGGGGTTTGTTATTTCTACAAATGAACTAAGGATGGATCCAGACAAAGTGGAGGTGATTAAGAATTTCCCATCACCGAGGAACATATTTGAGGTGAGAAGTTTTCATGGGTTGGCTAGTTTCTACCACAAATTCATCCGGAATTTCAGTGGAATTAGTGCAGTAATGATGGACACAGTGAGGAAAAGACATAAATCTTTTCACTGGACTGAATAAGCTGAGAAGAGTTTCAACTTGTTGAAACGAAAGATTATAGAGCAACCAATTCTGGTGTTGCCAGATTTTCAGAAGACATTTCAGGTGAAATGCGATGCAAGCAGGTTTGCCATAGGAGAAGTCTTGAGTCAGGAAGACAAGCCGATTGCATATTTCAGCGAGAAGCTGAATGAGGCAAAAGAAAAATACTCCACGTATGACAAAGAATTCTATGCCATCATATAGGCGTTGAAAAAATGGAGACACTATTTGATTCCAAAGGAATTTTTTTTATATAGTGTTAACCATGCATTACAATTTGTGACTCAACAGGAAAAGTTGAATCAGAGGCATGCTAAATGGTAGAATACATGCAGAATTTCACTTTTGTGATAAAACATATTTCTGGTACTGCTAACAAAGTTGCTGATGCTTTGAGCAGGAAGTGTTTTCTATTGCAGGAGTTCAAAGTCAGGATGTTAGGCTTTGATGATCTTAAGGACATGTATGCAGATGATTCAGACTTCAAGGAAGCCTATGAAGCAACTGAGAATCCAGTTCTCAGAGACAAAAGTCAGTGGATAGAGTATGTGATACAAGAAGGATTGTTGTTCAAAGGCAATCAACTGTGTATTCCAAATTGCTCCATGAGGGAGAACTTGTTGAAGGAAAAGAACGGTGGAGGATTGGCTGGACATTTTGGCCATGATAAGACATTTACAAAGCTGAGCGAGTCATACTTTTGGCTAGGGATGAGGTCAGAAGTCAAGAAGTTTGGGGACAGATGCAGGATTTGCCAGCACTCAAAAGGAAGAAAGAAGAATGCAGGATTTTATCAACCATTACCCATACTTGAGAAGCCGTGGGATTAAATTAGCATGGATTTCATGTTGGGGTTGCCGAGGACACAAAGAGGTGTTGATTCAATCTTTGTGGTAGTTGATAGGTTTTCTAAGATGGCGCATTTTATTCCATGCCAGAAGACTATCGATGCGACTCACATCACAAATTTGTTTTTCAAAGAGATTATTCGACTCCATGGATTCCCGAAAAGCATAGTTTCAGACAGAGACACTAAATTCATAGGGAATTTCTAGAGGACATTGTGGAAGAAGATGGGAACTAATTTGATATTTAGTTCGGCTTATCATCCTCAGACGGATGGACAGACAGAAGTGGTCAACAGAAGTCTGGGAGACTTGTTGAGGAGCTTGGTGACAGAGCACCATAGCAACTGGGATAGCATATTACCACAAGTAGAGTTCGCATACAACAATTCAGTAAGTAGGAGCACAGGAAAAAGTCCATTTCAGATTGTCTATGGGAGGCAGCCATGAGGAGTGTCTAAATTGAGGGATTTAGAACAGGCTGATACTAGTAGTGCTAGCACAGGAGAATTCGCTGAAGCGATGAAGGAACTTCACAGCCAGGTGAAGGAGCGACTATTGGAGTCAAGTTAGGAGTACAAGCGCAGAGTAGATCAACATCGGAAACAACTTCAGTTTGCGGTTGGTGATCTGGTTCTGGTGCATTTGAAGAAGGAAAGGTTCCCAAGAGGAACATAAAACAAGCTGAAGATGAAGAAAATTGGGCCATGTAGGGTCTTGAAGAAATTCAGAGAGAATGCTTATGAAATTGGGTTACCAAATGGAATCGGAATATCTCCAATATTTAATGTTTTGGATTTGTATCCATATAGAGCTGATGATGCAGGAGCAGAAAGTGATGATCGATCAGAAATCTAGTGGCAGAAGTAGATGCCAATTGCAGAGAAGCCACAGATGGAGCAGATACTAAATAAAAGAGTGGGTAAGAAAACCAGAAGGAAAGAATATTTTGAATATTTGGTCAAGTGGAAGGGTCATCCAGTTGAAGATGCCATCTGGGAGATTGAAGAAGAGATTCTGAAGCATGTACATATCGTGCAGGAGCTCATGGACAGGAGCCCATGTAAATTTTCAAGCGAGGGAGTATGATGCAGGAGCATCCCTCACGACAAGCAAAACCAACGTGGAAGCAGAAGATAGCTGGAAGACGTCCAACGCAAGTTTTTGGATTTTTAAATTTTTCCCTTGAAGTTGACGTGCCAAACTTAAGTGAGATCATTTAATGAAAGCGCCTTAGAAAAATGTAATCAGACCTCGAGCCATACTCTCTCTTCTGAGAAAGACAGAGGCATTTATAGTAGTAGTTGTAGGTAGATAGAATTAAATTCTTAGATTAGATAGTTCTAGAAGGAAGGTGGAAAACCGATTATAGACACCCTCATTTGTATTATTGTAACAATTAGCAGCAGAAGGGAAAAAAGAGAGAGCATAGGAGAATAGCAGATAGTTGTAAAGAACACCCATGTATAGATCTTGAATTAATAGAAGAAGTTGATTCAGATTCATGGCTGTTGTGTTATTCTTTGTGTATGTGTGTTGAATGCTCTGATTATGAATATTTCTTCCTGTTATGCAATTATTATTATGTGTGTGTATGATTTCATGTGTTAAGATCGAAATATGAGAAGAGAAGTGAGCTACAATTTTTTTCTCTTTGGAGTAAGGATTCCTGCAAGGAGTGCAGTTGAGTCGTCCGCAAGGAGTGCGTTGACAGAAGGCTCAGAGAGTAAACTCTTGTTCTCAATTCACTCAGAAGCGAAAATGGGTTGTTAAGGCCGTGAAAGGAGTGCGCAGGCTAAAGGGGAAGCCTCAGTCATGAAGTTGAGCATAAGTGTTGAAGGACTGCTGCTACGGGTTTATGCAGAGTCAAGGAAGCTTGAATAGTTGAAGTGTTCGTAGGATTGTCGCAAGGAGTGCGAGCAAAGAACCTCATTGAGGTTGAAGAAATTTGGAAAAGCTCAGGAGGGATAGACCTCTGAGTCACCGAAGATTCGACATAGACAAGTGTGACTTAAATTCGGGGAGAAACGTCACAGGTTGGCGAAGCGGTGAAGGAATCTCGTGGAGAGATACCCTTTTCTCCATTTCGTGGATTAATCAAGGAAGAACGGATGGTCAAAATCTTCTGAAGAGATTTCAAAAAGTTCCGAGGATCGTCAGATCTTGTAGAGGTGCAAGGAGGTTACAGTGAGAAGATTCCAAAGAGGTTGAAGCTCATGAGGGGCAGGGCTGTCGATTTCGAGTCACAGGAGTCATCAGATCTACACGTGGTACCGTGTATCGGGAACTTGGGAGTTGAAGCCCCAAAGGTTGTGCAGCCAGAGCAGCGAGATCGCAAGACGCGATAAGATCAGATCCATTATTTAGGAGGGCGCGTGTCAAAGAGATTCTCATCTCAGAGACTCGGGCATTGGAGGAGCGACAAGGAAGCCCTTTAGCTTCGTGAGTGGCGAAGTAGCGAGGGACTTGTAGCCGTCCATCTGAAGGGACAGGTGTCAAGGATCAAGTGATCTCGCGAACTCAGGAGTTTGCAGGGTGGATGCCCAAGTATTGGGTGTACAAAGTCGTGAGGCACAAGGACGTGAGGCGACGAAGGAGAAAAAATATAATAGCTGTCCATCTGAGGAGGACAGGTGGCGAAAGATCGAGAGATCTCGCAAACTCGGGAGTTCGTAGATTGAGAGCCCGAACATTTGGTACACCGAGTCGCGAGGCCACGAGGTGGTGAGAGAAGGACAATTGTTGGATCTGAAACACAGGAGGACCGTTGGATCTACGCGAGGGATCATGTCTTGGGACCTCGCAAGGAAAGGTTCGAGAATTCGAGCACGGGGATCGCAAGGTTGCGATATAGCGATATCCCAAAAGCTGGAGCCATGTGGGCCATAACGGAGCGCGAGTGGAATACAGGTAGCACCAAGGATTCTCAGATCGTGAAGTGCCGAGGAGAAAACTCATGTGGACACCGAGTCGCGAAGCACTGAGGAGCCGATATTCTCATGGACGCATGGCAGAGTATAAGGTGGGACCACGTATCTCAGGGACTCGTGGACTAGAAGGGTGAAATTCGACGGTTCTACCGGCGAGGTCGCGAGTTGCGAGGTTGCGAGTGGCATTAACAGTTAGGCCTAGTCCATGGTTGCATGTGGAAGGATCTACACCCAAACCATCAAATCGGGTATCGCAAGATTTGAAAGGGAAAGTTGGAGGCTTGAGTCACGAACTCGTGAGACAGTGAGATTTAACGGATCTCCCGGTGGTAAAGGGGAAACCTCGGAGCAGATTGCTGTGGGTGCAGATATCCTGATAGGGAGATAGAAGAACCTTCGATTTCTTCGGGTCGAAGGGGAAGAAGGTCCTGTGCAAGGATGTGCCCGCTTGGGTGGCGTGCCCCTGTGTCAGTTTCACTACCTCCACACCTCCAAATGGTCATATCTCCATTTCATTGAATCCATCATTGTCTTGTAACTATTTCTCTATCTCCCATTCACTCTCTCCATCATTAAGAATGAAAGAGTGACAAAACAAATAGTGATAAGACAATGATTGATTGAATGAAAGGGACATATGACCTTTTGGATGTGTGGATGTAGTGAAATCACAATACAACTTTTGGAAAGGTGGGAAATATGTTTCCCATTTTGCACTGGACTGCTTAGTGATCTCATCTTGAAGACACATGTCTCACTTATCCCCACCCCCACTCTCACATTCATACCCTCATATATGAGGATGTAGGTGAGGGATACTAAGTAAAACATATTAGCTTTTACACATTATTTCTGTCCATCCCAAGTCTCATACTATATTTTACTGATTATTCTTGAAGAGTGGGACACAAGCATTGTCCTATGGTTTTGTACACTAAGTATGAGTCTCCTTATCCAATATATGCTACAAACCCAATTGATTGGGCTATAAATGAGCTAATTGTAGGGCATGTCATCCATTCTTGTGGCATTAGACCATCATACATGCCCTTTGGTTATAATCTTTGATTTAGGAGTGAAACATGGTTTTAGTTAAAAGGTTTGTCACATGTATCTACACCTATCATGAGGCCAACTCCTCATTGGATCACTACTCCTACAAAATCCAACTTATTGGAGGCATGCTCCTCCACATCCAAAATCTTTACTTTATTGAAGTTTCTAATAAAATTTGTGGCATACCAAAACAACCTAATTCTCAATGGGTGTACTATGTGGCACCTAGCAAAGATAAATTTACCTTTTAGTAAATCTCAAAGTCTTCTTCATTACAACTTCTCTAGAGTACTACTGACAAGTTGGAGAAAGTGTTGCAATCCCTAACCCAACTAAAGGGGC
>ML778371.1:801495-817102 GCA_009831015.1 Picea engelmannii | reverse complement strand
TTGATTATTTCTCATATATTGTGCATGGTGTATTGTGGTGTATTGGTGTAACTCTTATACTATTGTTCATTTATAATTGGATATAATTGAATGGTTCAAGTATAAGTTGAAAAATGTTTTAAATTGTACTTGATACTGATTCATCCCCCTCTCAGTATCAACATGGTATTGGTAAGATTACCTTTCAGAGGGAGTCAGGTAAACAATTTCAATTGAAAAATGTTATGCATGTTCCATGTCTGAAGAAAAACTTGGTCTCAGTTGCAATGTTGGAGGACAGAGGCTATGACGTTGTTTTTAGTGATGGAAAATCTTTCCTACGACATAAAGCAACGGGTCAATTCAAGAAGATAGGGATTCAAGTTAAGAATATCTACATGCTATAGGTAGATGGCTATGGTGCCATGGTGGGCAAGGTAGAAGAAGTGGTGAACCAGGATGAGGGTGAATTATGGCATAGGCGATTAGGCCATCTTCATCATGAAGCCTTGAAGATCATGCAACAAATATCTACTGGAATTCCAAGGGGAACACTTGCTCAGTTAGATCAGTGCAAGGGGTGCACCCTAGGGAAGTATGTAGAGTCCACCTTTCATGGAAAGGAGAACCGTGCTTCGGTGATTCTGGAGAGAATTCACACAGATGTGTGTGGACCATTATCGGTTGCTTCAACAACAAAACATAGGTGTTATGTTATTTTTGTTGATGACTTTTCTCATAAATGATGGATATTATTCATGCAAAAGAAGGATCAAACATTCTCAAAGTTCTGTGAGTTTAAAGCATTGGTGGAGAAAGAGTCGGGGAAGCAAGTGAAAGCTCTAAGGAGCAATAATGGTGGAGAATAGATCTCTAACAAATTCAAATACTTATGCAACAGAGAATGAATTCAAGGAGAACTCATAGCACCTCATAACCCATAGAAAAATGGGGTCATGGAGAGGAAGAACAGAATGATTGTGGGTGCTGCACAAGCGATGTTGCATGATCAGGGCCTACCGATGCATTTGTAGGTAGAAGCATGCAATACTGTGGTTTATGTGCAGAACCATTGTCCTCATAGAGTACTTGGCATGGGTACACTTGAAGAATCTTTCACTAGTAAGAAACCTGATGTTTCTCATTTTAATTTTTTCAGCTCATCTGTTTATGTGCATGTGACCAAGGATTCCAGGAAGAAGCTGGAACTGACTGCTGAAGTTGGGATATTTGCAGGATACATAGAAACACCCCATAATTATCGTGTGTATTTGAAAAACAATAAGATGAATGTTATGTGATGGGATATAAAATTTGATGAGGGGAAAGACATGTGTTTGTCGCTTGAGAGGGAGCTATACTTGCATGCAGAAGAGGAACCGCTGGTTCCCAAAGATGAGTCTTAAGATGTGGATTAGCCACATGAGGAGGTTCATGGAGTGGAGGAAACCACTCAAGCAGATCCATCCATCAGAAATGGTAGAAAGCGCACCACAGAAGATGACAGATTGAGACTAGATGTTGCACATAATGTAGAAGCCCCTACTTCACAACACAGACAGAGATAGTCTCCTGATCAATTTGCTAGATACATGGATCTCATGAGAAAATGTATTGTGACTGAAACATCTTCCTTTCAGGAAGTAGTGTAGGATCCCACTTGGGTTGATGCAATGGTAGAGGAGTATGACTCCATTGTCAAAAACAACGCATGGGAAATTTTCCCAAGACCGGTCGACAAATCAGTGGTAGGTTCGAGATGGATCTACAAGGTAAAGAAAGATGCTGATGGAAGTGTGGAGAAATACAAGGCTAGGTTTGTGGGCCGAGGCTTCTCACAGATTGAGGGGATAGATTATGGTGAGACCTTTGCACCTCTCTCAAGGTACTCTTCCATAAGATCCATCGTTACACTCTCAACGCAGATGGGCTGGCACATTCATCAGATGGATGTAAAAACTGCGTTTATCAATGGGATCATTGAGGAAGAAGTGTACATTGAACAAATAGAAGGTTTTGAGACCTTTGACAGAGATTCTCATGTGTGCAAACTCAAGAGAGCATTGTATGGGCTGAAGCAAGCACCCTGTGCTTGGTACACTTGGATAGTCAACTATTTCACCGAATTGGGCTTCACCAAAAGTGAAGCGGATGCAAACCTATACCAAATTTTGGTGGATGGTAAGCTATTAATCATTGTTCTTTATGTTGATGATTTAATACTAACTGGTGATGAGCAGCTGATACACTCATGCAAGGAGGATCTTGCAAAGGAGTTCAAGATGAAGGATTTGGGCCTTCTTCATTATTTCCTTGGATTGGAAATATGGCAGTGAGATGGTGAAATTTTTGTGTCTCAAGGAAAGTATGCAAGGGATATATTGGGTAAATTTCACATGGAGGGATGCAAACCCATGGATACTTCTCTTCCAGGAAACTAGAGGAAAGAGGATGCTACTTCTGGAGAGGTAGTGGATTCTACTGTCTATCGATAGTTAGTAGGTTTGCTAATGTATTTAGTGAACATGAGACTAGACATTTGCTATGCGGTTAACCAGCTAAGTCAAGGGATGGTTAATCCTACCAAACTATTTTGGAAGGTGGGTAATGATGCAGGAGCATCACCCACATCAAGTGAGCCAGTGCGGAAGCGGAAGACAGCTGGACAAGCCATCATAAATTTTGAAATTTACCTTGGAAGTTGTTGCGCGAACATTAATGTGGAAATTTAATGAAGCGCACTTGTATATTGTAAATGGATCTTGAGAGGATTGCTCTCATCCTTTAGTAGGTAGACGACATTTAAAGTAGTTAATGTAAAGTAGGTAGAATTTAATTCTAGATTAGACTATTTTAGAGCGCAAGAGGGAAACAAGATATAGACACCCTCATTGTGTATTGGAACATTATTAGTGAATCTAGGAAGAGCAAGAGCATGCAGAGAGTTGTGTAAGAACACCCATGTACTGATATTTGAATTAATAGAAGAGGTTAATTCAATTTCATGGTTTTGTGTCTATTCTCTGTGTATGGATGTTGATATTCTCATGAATGTTTGCTTCTTTTTATACATTTTCTTTATATGCTGTGTATGTGATTTCATGTTTAAGTTTGAAGTCTAAGAGGAAGAAGGAATGAGTTTCAATTGTTTCTCTATCTGAGTAAGAATTCCTGCAAGGAGTGCAGTTGAGGTGTCCGCAAGGAGTGCGTCGACAAGGATTCAGGGTTGCATATCTGAAGCTTAGATAGGGTTACTTTTGTTCTCATTTACTCAAAGATCAGTTGGGCATAGGAGCCGTGCAAGGAGTGCGCAGGGCGAGTGAAGTTCAGGGTGGTGAACCTAAATGAAAGTTGAAGGACTGTTGCTGCAGGTGTGCACAGAGTTAAAAGGAAATTCAACACTTAGATGTGGTTGGAGGTTTGCTGCAAGGAGTGCGTGCAAGAGTTTTCTGAAGGACCTGAAGGTCATGGAAAAGATCAGGTGGCATAGGACCTTCAGGTAATCATCAAAGAGAAGCACAGGGAGTCTGTGCCATGAAGTGTTTAAGCAGGCGTTGCAAGTTGTGCGCAGGAGGACAAATTCCACGAAGGAGTACTTGGTTCATTTCGCAGGAATTGCTAAGAAAATATGGATGGTTGATATTCTTCGAGGAGAATTCACGAAATTTCGTGAGCCGTTGGATCTGCAGAGGTGCAAGGGAAATACTACAGGTATTCTTGAGAGGTTTAAAGCTCAGGAGGGCAGAGCTGTAGATCCAAGTCACGAGGATCGTTGGATTTATGCATGGATTCACATATCGAGGTTTCATAAGTTGAACTCCATAAACTTGATACAGGAATCACAAAATCGCGACACATGATATCCCAATCGCTAAGGAACAATGTGGGGCCATAGGAGTTAACGAGGTGGACAGGTGGCACATCTTATCGGGGTTTCGTAGCGAGAAGTCCTGAAATAATCACATCAAGATTCGCGATACCACGAAGTTTGAAATCCTGATAGAAGTGACTGGACATTGATAGGTCAACCTCGCGCGTGTGTCAGGGGTTCGGTGTATCGGGACTTGGGAGTTGGAGAACCGAGTTGCTCGACATCGCGAGTACCGAAATCGTGATAGGAAAAACTATGATAGGTGAAAGTGAGCATTGACCTTATCAGGGTTCGAGGATTTGAGAATCCAATACTTGACCACTGACCTCGCGAAATTGTGAAGTCCGATCCTCCTAGTGCAGAAAGGGGATCGTACGAAGAGTTCTATGGGTGCAGATTTCCCGATAGGGAAATAGAAGGACCAGTTAGTGTTCTTCGGGCTGAGGGGAAGAGAAGATCATGTGAGAAGATGTGCATGAGAGAGCGCGTGATGTGTCAAGTTTGGTACTAGAGCACAGTTAGATTCTTTGCTTTCTGTAGCAGAGAAAGAAGACAAATTCACCATGCCGCCAAGGAGAGATAGACAATCACCTGATCTAGAGGATAGGGAAATGCCACGTAGAAGAGGTAGATAGATGACAGATCCAGTCATGGAGAGATAGATGCATGATCTCCGAGAAAGACTCAAAGATATAGAGACAACGCAAAGATGCACAGCCAGTGTGGGGGATCTGACTGATTACGAAAGAAAAGTTGAGGTTGAACATGAGGAAGAAGTTGCAGATGAAGATGCATCAAACAAGCATTTGATCAGGGCTATTGCAAGGATGGGTGCAAGAGAAAAGATGGACATTCCAGTTTATGAGGAAAACTTGGATGCAGAGGAGCTTCTAGACTAGATTAGAGCTCTAGACACATACTTTGACTATGCGGATGTCGAAGAAGACAAGAAAGTCAAGCATGCTGTCACAAGACTGAAAGGACACACAACATTGTGGTGGGATGAGCTACAAGCTAACAGACGCTGCAAGGGCAAGCAAAAGGTCAAAAGCTGGGACAGGATGATCGCAAAGATGAAGGTGAAATTCATCTTGAGAGATTATCAAATTACTCTATTCAGGAGAATGTAGAACCTGAGACAGAAGCTAATGATAGTGAAAGAATACACTGAGGAATTCTATAAAATGAACATCAGAGCAGGTCATTAGGAGAGTGATGATGAAAAAGTAGCTAGATATATGAATGGCCTGAGATATGATATCTAGGATGAGATGAGCATGGTAACCATCCAAATGGTGGAATATGCTTATCAAAAGGCTCTGAAAGCAGAAGAGAAGTTGAGCTGAAAGCAGAGTCAGAGGGGCCAAGGCAGAAGTCATCCCAGAGGCAAATCAGTTGCCCGGGATAGAACTCAGAATCCCAAGGACGACTGGAAGAAACCTCAGATTCAAATAGAGAGAGGTGGAAGTTCACAGTGTGGGCCATATGTTGAACAGAGAGGACAACATAATGATTAGAGAGGAGATTACGCTGACAACAACACTTTTCCTCCTTCTAGAGGTAGAGGAAGAGGAAGAGGTGGAGTAGTCACATGCTTCACACGTGGGAAGAATGGGCACAAGTCTTACGAGTGTCCAGAGAAAAAGAAGGACATTGGAGAAGCTCACATCACTGAAGTGCAGAGGCGGGATGTTGAGGCAGAAGACACTGAAGGAGGAAGATCGCTCATGATGCGAAAAGTCCTTTTGACACCCGAGAAGGAGGTGGAGAGTTCAGTCCAAAGGACCAGACTTTTTAGGACTGCTTGCAAGACCAAGGATAGGGTATTCAAGGTCATCGTAGACAGTGGTAGCATGGATAATTTCATATCTACAGAGATGGTAGAGAAGCTGGAGCTGGAGATGACTGATCATCCAAGCCCATACAAAGTTTCGTGGCTACAGAAAGGACACCAGGTAACTGTTACTAAACAATGCTTGGTTGAATTCAAGATAGGAGGATATAATGATAAGATCTTGTGTGATGTCATTCATATGGATGTTTGTCATCTATTTCTAGGTAGACCATGGCAATATGACAGAAATGTGATTCATGATGGGCGAATGAACACATACACCCTGGAGAAGAATGGGAGGACACACATGTTGCTTCCAATTAAGGATAAGGAGGTGAAGCCAGAAGTAAACAATACAATACTTCTCATGAGTGGGAAGGAACTCCTTAATGAGGTGAAGAAGAAGGAGGATCCACAGTTCATTGTGGTCAGGAAACCGAGGATTGTTCTGACTAGCACAAGAGTGGATGATTTACCAGAGGAAGTTCAGGAACTGCTGGAAGAGTTCACTGACATCGTAGTGGACGAATTACCTTGTTCGTTGCCATCGATCAGGAGTGTGAGTCATCATATTGATCTCATACCAGGAGCTAGTTTGCCAAATAAAGCTGCGTATAGATTGATGTCGAAAGAGAATGAGGAAGTTAAAAGGAAAGTCCAGGATTTGTTGGACAAAGGTTTAGTTAGGGAAAGCTTGAGTCCATGTGTTGTTCCAATAGTACTCAGTCCGAAGAACGACGGAGGCTAGAGGATGTGTACTGACTCAAGGGTGATTAATAAGATAACCATCAAGTACAGATTTCCACTGCCGAGGATGGATGATCTGATGGATTGCTTGAGTGGAGCAAAGTATTTTTCAAAAAATTGATTTGAAAAGTGGATAACACTAGATTCGCATGAGAGAAGGCGATGAATGGAAGACAACATTCAAAACAAATGAAGGGTTGTATGAATGGCTTGTTATGCCATTTGGTTTAAAAAATGCACCAAGTACCTTCATAAGGTTGATGAACGAATTCCTGAGGGAGTTCATCAGGAAATTTTTCATTGTGTATTTAGATGACATACTGATTTACAGCAAGACAGTGGCAGAGCATCTGAAACATTTGGCTACAGTGATGCAAAAATTACAACAGGAGAAGCTATTGATAAACATGAAGAAGTCCTCATTCATGAAGACAGAACTCATTTACTTGGGGTTTGTTATTTCTGCAAATGAGTTGAGGATGGATCCAGATAAGGTGGAGGTAATCAAGAATTGGCCATCACCGAAGAATATATTTGAGATGAGAAGTTTTCATGGTCTGGCTAGTTTCTACTAGAAGTTCATCAGGAATTTCAGTGGAATTAGTGCAGCGATGATGGATACAGTGAAGAAGTAGCATAAGTCTTTTCACTGGACAGAAGAAGCTGAGAAGAGTTTCAACCTATTGAAGAGGAAGATTACGGAACAACTAGTTTTGGTGTTGCTGGATTTTCAAAAGACATTTCAAGTGAAATGTGATGCAAGCGGATTCACAATTGGGGAAATCTTGAGTCAGGAAGATAGGCCAATCGCATACTTCAGTGAGAAGCTGAATGAGGCGAAGTTGAAGTACTCCACATACGATAAGGAGTTCTATGCTATCATACAGGCATTGAAGAAATGGAGGCATTACTTGATCCCGAAAGAGTTTGTACTATACAACGATAATCATGCACTGCAGTTTGTGACTCAATAGGAGAAGTTGAATCAGAAACATGGCAAATGGGTTGAGTATATGAAGAATTTCACATTTGTGATTAAACATATTTCTGGTACTGCTAACAAAGTGGCTGATGCTTTGAGCAGGAAGTGTTTACTGTTGTAGGAGTTCAGAGTCAAAACGCTGGGTTTTGATGATCTCAGGAACATGTATGCTGATGATCAGGATTTTAAGGAGGCGTATGAAGCAGCTGAGAATCTAGTTCTCAGAGACCGAAGCCAATGGATAGACTATATGATCCAGGAAGGATTACTCTTTAAAGGTAATCAACTGTGTATTCCGAAATGCACCATGAGGGAGAACTTGTTGAAGGAGAAACACAACGGAGGATTGGCAGGGCACTTTGGTCATGAGAAGACGTTCATGAAGTTGAATGAGTCATATTTTTGGCTGAGAATGTGAGCAGATGTCAAGATATTTGTGGACAGATGTGGAATTTGCCAGCATTCGAAGGGAAGGAAGCAAAATGCGGGATTTTATCAACCATTGTCCATACCAGAGAGGCCATGGGATGCAATTAGCATGGATTTTGTATTGGGGTTGCCGAGAACACAAAGAGGTGTTGATTCGATCTTTGTGGTGGTGGATAGATTTTCCAAGATGACAGACTTCATTCCATGTCAGAAGACTAGTGATACGACTCACATCGCGAACTTGTTTTTTAAAGAGGTCATTCGAATTCATGGTTTGCCGACAGGTATAGTTTCTGATAGAGATACGAAATTCATAGGGAATTTTTGGAGGAACTTATGGAAGAAGCTGGGAACTAACCTGTTGTTTAGTTCAGCGTATCATCCTCAGACGGATGGACAGATAGAAGTGGTGAATAGAAGTCTGTGAGACTTGCTGAGAAGCTTGGTGACAGAGCACCACAGCCAGTGGGACAATATATTACCACAGGCAGAGTTTGCGTATAATGGCTCAGTGAATAGGAGCACAAGACAGAGTCCATTTCAGGTTGTTTATGGCATGCAGCCGAGAGGAATTTCTGAACTAAGGGATTCATAATAGATTGCGACTAGGAGTGCTAGTGCAGAAGAATTTGCAGAGGCGATGAAGGAACTTCACAGCCAGGTGAAGCAACAATTGTTGGATTCAAGTCATGAATATAAACACAGAGCCGATCAGCATAGATGACAACTTCAATTCGAGGTTGGTGAGTTGGTTTTGGCACATTTGAGGAATGAAATGTTCCTGAGAGGAACGTATAATAAGTTGAAAATGAAGAAAATTGGACCATGTAGGGTCTTGAATAAATTTGGGACAAATGCTTATGAGATTGAATTACCCGATGGGATCGGAATTTCTCCGATATTCAATGTCTCATATTTGTACCCATATAGAGCTGGGGAAATAGAGACTGGAAGTGAGCAGCCAGTGATCTAGTGGACGAAACAGATGCCAATGGCAGAGAAGTCGTAGATGAAGTGCATACTAGATAGGAGAGTGAGTAAGAGGACCAGAAGGAAAGAATACTTTGAGTATATGGTCAAGTGGAAGATCCATCCAGTTGAAGACTCCAGCTGGGAGACTGAAGCAAAGGTACAGAAGCATGGACATACTGTGCAGGAGCTCATGGATAGGAACCCATGAAAGTTTTCAAGAGAGGGAGTATGATGCAGGAGCATCACCCACATCAAGAAAGCAAGGACGGAAGCGGAAGACAACTGGACAAGCCAGCACAAATTTTGAAATTTACCTTGGAAGTTGTTGCGCGAACATTAATGTGGAAATCTAATGAAGCACACTTGTATATTGTAAATGGATCTTGAGAGGATTGCTCTCATCCTTTAGTAGGTAGACGACATTTAAAGTAGTTAATGTAAAGTAGGTAGAATTTAATTCTAGATTAGACTGTTTTAGAGTGCAAGAGGGAAACGGGATATAGACACCCTCATTGTGTATTGTAACATTATTAGTGAATCTAGGAAGAGAAAGAGCATGCAGAGAGTTGTGTAAGAACACCCATTTACTGATATTTGAATTAATAGAAGAGGTTAATTCAATTTCATGGTTTTGTGTCTATTCTCTGTGTATGGATGTTGATATGCTCATGAATGTTTGCTTCCTGTTATACATTTTCTTTATATGCTGTGTATGTGATTTCATGTTTAAGTTTGAAGTCTCAGAGTAAGAAGGAATGAGTTTCAATTGTTTCTCTATCTGAGTAAGAATTCTTGCAAGGAGTGCAGTTGAAGTGTCCGCAAGGAGTGCGTCGACAATGATTCAGGGTTGCATATCTGAAGCTCAGATAGGGTTAATTTTGTTCTCATTTACTCAAAGAGCAGTTGGGCATAGGCACCGTGCAAGGAGTGCGCAGGGCGAGTGAAGTTCAGGGTGGTGAACCTGAATGAAAGTTGAAGGATTGCTGTTGCAGGTGTGCGCAGAGTCAAAAGAAAATTCAACACTTAGATGTGGTTGGAGGTTTGCCGCAAGGAGTGTGCGCAAGAGTTTTCTGAAGGACTTGAAGGTCGTGGAAAAGCTCAGGAGGCATAGGACCTTTGATTAATCGTCAAAGAGAAGCACAGGGAGTCTGTGCCATGAAGTGTTTAAGCAGGCGTTGCAAGTTGTGCACAGGAGGACGAGTTCCACGAAGGAGTACTTGGTTCATTTCACAGAAATCACCAAGCAAAGATAGACAGTTGATATTATCCAAGGAGAATTCATGAATTTCCATGAGCCATTAGATCTCATGGATGTGCAAGGGAAATACTGCAGGTATTGCTGAGAGGTTTAAAGCTCAGGAGGGGCAGAGCCGTAGATCCAATTCATGAAGACCGTTGGATTTATGCGTAGATTCGCATATCGGGGTTTCATAAGTTGAACTCCGTAAAATTGGTAATAGGAATCACGACATCGTGACATGAGATATCCCGATGGCTAAGGAACAATGTGGGGCCACAAGAGTTAACGAGGTGGACAGGTGGCACAACTTATTGGGCTTTCGCAGTGAGAAGTCCTGAAATAATCATGTCAGGATTCGTGATACCGCGAAGTTCGAAATCCCAATAGAAGTGACGGGACTTTGACAGGTCAATCTCGTGCATGTGTCAAGGGTTCGACGTATCGAGACTCGGGAGTCAAAGAACCGAGTTGCTCGACATCGCGAGTGCCGAAATCGCGATAGGAAAAACTCCGATAGGTGAAAGTCAACGTTGACCTTATCGGGGTTCGGGGATTTGAGAATCCAATACTCGACCATTGACCTCACGAAGTCATGAAGTCCGATCCTTCGAGTGCAGAGAGGGGATCACATGAAGAGTTCTATGGGTGCAGATTTCCTGATAGGGAAATATAAGGACCGGTTAGTGTTCTTCGGGCCGAGGGGAAGAGAAGATCCTATGAGTGGACGTGCATGAGAGAGTGCGTGCTGCGTCAGGTAAGCATGTCATGAGATATCTTAAGGGAACATCTGAGTATGGATTATGGTACAAAAAAATGAATGAGGTTGCATGGCTTCATAGATGAAGATTTGGCGGGCAGCCCAACAGATAGAAAGATCACATTAGGGGGGATCTTTAGTATCGGATCTACAACTGTTTCTTGGTACAACAGGAAACAAAGATCCGTGGCACTTAGTTTAGTGGAAGTGGAATACATGGCAATGAGTCAATATGCATGTGAGGCTATTTGGATGAGAAATATCTTGGTTGGTTTGTTTGGTTCTCATTTAGATCTGACAATGATTCATTGTGACAATCAAAGTTGCATTAAACTCTCAATTAATCCTTTGTTTCATGATAGATATAAGTGTATAGATATCCGGTATCATCATCTCAGAGATTGTGTGCAGCGGAAGATCATGTTGCTTCAATAAATTCCTACAGAAGATCAAGAGGCAGACATTCTGACGAAGGCGCTCACCAAGAGCAAATTCGAATATCATAGAGACAGGATTGGGGTGAAGGATAATCCCTTTCTTGTTGAAAGGGAGTGTTAAAAAGTCAACAAGAACAGTGTCTAATTTACTTTTCCCTTAAATAAATTGGACAATAAATATCAATCTATTATCTCATGATTACTTGAATATAATTAACTGAAATGGAAAATCAGTTAACTATGGGAAATTCGAGTTCAAAGGTTGGCTGGTAAGACATGGAGGTGAATTGAAGTTGTATCAGAGTTATATGTGTAGTTATGAGAGCTGTGAAGTAGTTTAACTCCGTTAAGTGAGTTAAGCCCAGTTTTACTAGTTGTAACTGAACTTACACTAGTGAGAGTTCAGTTAATTAATTATTAATTAATTCACAATTAGTGAACTCACATGCAACTGAAGATTCTCCATAGTTAACTACATGCATGTCAGATCCAGGGGAGACCTAGTTGAGATAACAGGTGAAAGGGACAGTTTGGCTATCAGTTGTGATTCAAGTGAAGTTCACTCATGCAATCACACATGCAGTGGATATGCTCATTAGCATGTGCAAACTAGGCAATTTGAATTCATTGTGAGAATTCTAATTGCAGGGATTGTGCAGAGAAGGCAGGCTGTCTGGAGACAGAATATTGGCACATGTATTTTCTTAGTTTTGTATGACAGTGTGAGATGATTGCATTGTACTGAGAGATCTTGGATTAGAGTTTTATATGATATTGTTTTATGATCTATGACAAACATAATATATGATAGTGGGGTTTTTAGCTTTACGCTTTCCCGGAAAAACTTCTGTGTTATGTGTTCTTGATATTTCACTTTGTGATCATGGTTTAATTTCCGTAAGAATATTACTAGAAGTGATTATGTATTTGACAATGGAATATAATTGTTAGATCAGAAGAATCATAGGAAATACTTATTTGTATTGAAATTTCTATAGAATACAATACACGAATATTTATGTGGAAACCCAAACACTACTACATATTGAAAAATTTGCGATGACTACTTGCGATGAAAGTACTCTTTTGTTGCAACATGCAAGAGAAAAAGTTATTTTTTTTTAAATGTACCCCGTGTTCATCGCAATCTTGACGCCTACAGTTTGACTTAACTATTATGGTCAATGTTCGTCGCATAAGCGACGGTAGTTGACCATAATAATTTGGTCAAACTTTACCGTTGAAAATGACCTAAAATAAATAGCTATAAAAAACATATATTTTTAGGTCACTATCGTCACAATTGTGACGATGGTGACCTAAAATTGGCCTATAAATATTTGACGATTTGAAGATGTTGCGACAATCTTGATATAACAACGACAGTTCCGAAAGGGTATTTTTGTGCAGACAAATGTCGTATAATGTTGTTAGAGGTGGGGAAAAAAGTAAAGCGGGTGAAAAGGGTGATGGTAGATGTTATTTCCCTTGTAAAAAATGTTGCCTCAGACGTCCCATAAGAATTTTAATAGCAACAGCTAGAAAACATTGTAGGAAATATGGTCACATTGATGGTGGATCAATTGAATATCGTACCATGGTAATTAGCTATATATTTATTATCTTTTTTTATTTTGTCAATTTTATATAAAATTATATATATGTATATGTATTGTTTGAATGTTTGTTATAATATACACTAATTTTTCATGATTGTTTGTAATTATAAAGTTAGAGTTGCCCTCTAACTTTCCACAGAATATTGCACCAAGTATTAGTAGAAATGATGTTGTGCAAGCTGAGGAACATCATCATGACCAAGAAAATGAGGAACTCATGGAAGAAGATGATGGGAAAAATCAAGTTAATGATCCCATGGAAGAAGATGATGGGACAAATCAAATGATCCAAGATTTGTTTTCGCAGTCGGATGAGGATGGGGAAAATGCTGGTATTTATGATGAACCTCTATTAGAAAAGGCAAATAAACAACTTTATGAAGGATCAGGAGCAAATATTCTCTTTGCTACAATGTTGTTGGTGAACTTAAAGGTTATGAATAATTTGTCGAACACTTGTATGAAATAGATACTAAGGTATGTAATATGTTTCATCTCATACTGTACATAAATGCCGATTTTTTTATATTTGTTTTTAGTGTTAATTAATGTGTAAAATAAGAATGCATTTTTCACGATTAATATTCATACATTAACTAGTTTTTTGTTATGTTGTAGATTGTTAGGTGAATTTTTGTGACCATCATCAAATATTTTACCTCGCACATATCGAGGTTTTCATGCGATTATCAAAGACATTGGAATGGATTATCCAACTATAGATGCATGCCCTAATGACCATATTATATATTATGGACAACATTCTTCGAAAACCGAATGTACACAATGTCTTATTAGTAGATATTGAACCGATCAAGTAACAAAAAGGGTGCCTTGAAAGGTTCTTCTTCATATTCCCATAATTCCACGTTTGCATCGATTGTTCAGGTGTGAAAGCATAGCACAATTTATAGATTACCATGCACATAAAAAAAGTGAAGATGGTGTTCTTCTAATGCCTGCTGATGGTTCTGCATTTATGGAAATTGAGGAAAAATTGGCATATTTCAAAGATGAACCTTGTAATGTTAGGCTTTCATTGGCAGCTGACGGTGTTAATCCATTCAGAGAGCTTAGGTCTATTTACTCAGTGTGGCCTATTTTTTTTATCAACAATAACATTCCTCCTTGGATGTCAATAAAGAGGGAGCACATAATGTTGACAATGATTGTTCCAGGTATTTGTTTACATTAATTTTTGGAATTTAACATTTTCATTTGTTTCAATTTTTGCATAATATCTTTTGTTTATTTATTTAATTATATATATTACATGATATCATTCCTTTAGTAATTATGTGTAATTTCAAACAATTAGGTAAGTACCAGGGTAAATATATGAATGTATATATCGAGCCGCTTATCGACGAGCTACTAAAGTTATGGGCTGGCATCACAATGTATGACATATGTTAACCAATAGGGGAGAAGAAATTTAAATTCCATGGAATACTTTTATGGACAATTCATGATGTGCCTGAACTAACACATTTTTGTGGTATGTGTAAGCATTCTAATATTTCTCTTTAATACTATACAATATTTTAATGTTATCATGGTGTATGTTTACTTTTTAAATAATATCATCGTATAATTGTCGACATTAATCCATTTGTTGCAGGTCTTTAAACAGAGGGTAAATTTGCATGTCCAGTTTGTGGCCCTAAGATGAAGTATTGCCATTCAAAATTTTTAGGAAAGATGGTGTCTGATGAGTATAGGAACCTTCTTCCTAAGAACCATAGGTATCGTACTACTGAAAAACATCTTTTCAATGGGAAAGAAGAGACTGGTTTAAAACCACAAAGAATGACACCTCACCTATGGAGGTTGGAATATAATAGAAATAATCAAGGTACTCAATTTCATAATGTATCGTAGATCGTGTAATGTTTTGAATGTTTATTTTAATCATTGAATTTATTTTACTGTATTTGATAATTATTTTTGTGATTTCTTTTATGCTTCATGAAGGCCATAATCATCATGAAGGTATTAATAATGGGCTTCCACAAGGAATGAAATATTATCCTGCTCAATTCATGAGGTTGCCCTACTATGAGGAGCTAAAAATAGCTCATTTGTTTGATACAATGCATATCGGGAAGAATGTGACTGAAACGTTATGGCAAATCATAGATGGTAGGAGGGACAAAGACAAAATTATCAAAATTTGTACTGACATTTAGGAAGCCAATCATGCAATGCGAAGTGTGATTCGATATTCAAATAGATCAAAGGGAGTACTAGACCGAAATAACCTTCCATGGTTATTAACAGAGAAACAAAACAATGATGTAAAATAGGTCATTCAAAGAATTAAATTTCCCACGTGTTTTGCTTCAAACATAAAAGATATCTTAATGAAGAAAGGCGAATTTGGTGGGGTAAAAACACATGATTGGCATACCTTCATTAAGGTAATAATTTTGGTATACATATTTATATATATTGGCCTTCTATATATATATATATATACCTAGAAGGCCAATATATATATATTTTGCTTGTCTACTTTGGTCAAAACAAATAACGATTCGTTTTGTTGTTACAATATGTTCTACCACTATATCTCCCAAACGACTTTGACAACAACGTCAAACAAGTTATATATGATCTTGGAAAATGCATGAGGTAAGACGTAGTTGTGATTTATAAGCAAAATGTTCTTTCAAATTATTGTTGTACTTAATGACACATGTTTTACTTGTACTAATGTAATGTAATATATTATATTATG
>ML778371.1:784600-801056 GCA_009831015.1 Picea engelmannii | reverse complement strand
TTAATATTGGTGAATTATGTTTTTTTGATTCAGTTGCTCTAGAGTGGGATGCACTGCATTTATACATTGCAAACAATCTTGACTGGATGAATGTATGGATTGAAAGATGTAAACAACATAATGGAGGTAGGCTATCATGGCAATGATTGTCTGAATTGGTTAGAGAAGCTCGTTGTAATGAAGATGCCAATGTTACGCAGAGGGAAATTGATCTAGCATATGGTTTGAAAGATGGACAGGTAAGTAATTTCACCCATTTTATTCAGTTATTTTATATTATACTAATGTGACTACATGTGTACTGTATTTTTTAGATACTTTCAAAGTTATATAAATATATTTTAATTTAATAATTGACAATGCATCTTTTACATATCTTACATATTGCAGTTGAAACACCACAAGGCTATGTGGTGCAATGGTCATAAATTTCACATCAAACAATCGGATGAAACAAGGAAAACTTCTGATAGTGGGATAACTGTAGTATTCCAGGTTACTGATATTTCCTCTAGGAGTGACAGACATCCCTGAGAGTCTGAAAATAGATACTATGGGTATTTAAATGATATACTTGAGTGTGACTTTAATTCCTTCAAACTAGTTCTGTTTGATGTCAAATGGTATAGGTTACGAATGCATGAACGTGATGAGGAAAGAACTGTTATTCAACATGCCAACGGATTTCCAATGATTAAAACAACGATGTTTGAAAGAGGATACGATCACTATGTTTTTCCAAGCCAATGTGAACATGTCTTTTACTCAAATGTTCCATGTGAAAGGGATTGGTCATTTTTTGTTAGATATGATCCAAGAGGAAGGCCAATTAAGTATACTCATTTAAAGGAAGAAGATGATATTGAAGATCAAGAAGGTGATTCGACAAAATATTAGATAGAGCCAAAAGATCATGGATGGTTGAAAAATGAAGAAGATGAAGAAGATCATGATCTAGGTGTAGGAGACAATATTGCAATTCCTGATGATGATGTCGATGAGAATATGCTCGAAAATGACATTGATGACGATGATGATATCATCAATCCTTTCAACATCGTTTCAGAACTAGATGATGATACAGATGTCGAGTTCAATGAAAAAGATCAAGATAGAGAATAAGGATGATTACACAGATGTTGAGGTTGGATTAGGTATGTGACAATATACTATTTTAATTTGTATGCATTATTCTCTTAAAATAATTTACTTTTAATGTCATGGGTTAATTACATGTTTTTAAGTTTTATGCACTGTTTTTATATCCTAGGTTACATGTTGTTTAATTATTATTTGAAATAAGAAAATAGTTGTCAATATAGTAAAGTACGTGGTAGACTAAAAATATCATTTAGAAACACATAATTTCATGTACCTTCATTAATTTTTTTTTTGTAGTTTCTATGGATGAATCTTAATAGGACGTTGCTTTTGATTATTTCATATTTTATAGATTGGGTTTTGGGAATCAATTGTGAGTGATGTGAGAGTGAGGGCAGAGGCCATGCGAGCTTCCACCTTCATGTGGTTGGCCTTATTCAGTAGAGGATAAATTATTCTTAAAACCAAAAAAAGCTCTTTCATTTTTATACCATCATGATCATATAAGATTTCATCAATATTGTTACCTATTTGAATCTTCTTAGAATTGTGATTCGTTACATAGTCGTTTAAAAAATACAAAAGACTTATGTATGCACTGAAATTTGTCATGGATAGACTATTGGCATGCCTTAATGATATAGGAGGGTTTATGGACTCAAATTTGACTGACACACCCACTTTCTTCGATCATCAATTCATCATGGAAACCATAAACCCTATTTTTCATATGTTCTAGTAGATATGTTAATGATTCCAAGTTTCATATTTGTATTTGACTGAAGGTTCGACAAGTGTACTGCAAAGTATCAAATTGATATTTCAAGTTGATAAACCAAATATGAAATGAATCCAAACATCATTTGATATCGTCGGAAGAGAGACAAATGTAAATAATCTTGCGCCAAATTCGCTTTACTATCGATGAAAAAAGTTCGTTGATAATTTTATGCCATTAGTATGTAATTTTTTACAAACATAATGGATCTTGGGGACTACACCATGGTCAAGGAAAGAGGAACAAGGAACGATGAAGGAGGAACAAAAATTGCACGAGGACTAGACACCGGCAACATGGACTTGAGAATGGGGCCAACGTTGAAATTTTTTCAAACAGTTTATGGAAGCACTAAAATTTGTCATGGATAGACTATTGGCATGCCTTAACGATATGGGAGGGTTATTGGACTCAAATTTGAGTGACATACCCACTTTCTTCCATCATCAACTCATCATGGAAACCATAAACCCTATTTTTCATATGTTTTAGTAGATATGTTAATGATTCCGAGTTTCATATTTGTATTTGACTGAAGGTCCAACAAGTGTATTGAAAATTATCAAATTGATATTTCAAGTTGATAAACCAAATATGAAGTGAATCCAAGTATCATTTGATATCGTCGCAAGAGAAACAAATGTAAATAATGTTGCAACGAATTTGCTATACTATCAAAGAAAAAAGTTCGTGGATAATTTTATGCCATTAGTATGTAATTTTTTACAAAAATAATGGATCTTGGGGACTACACCATGGTCAAGAAAATAGGAACGAGGAACGATTAATGAGGAACAGAAATTGCACGAGGACTAGACACCAGCAACAAGGACCTGCGAATGGGGCCAACGTTGAAAGTTTTTCAAACAGTTTCTGGAAGCACTAAAATTTGTCATGGATAGACTAATGGCATGCCTTAACTATATGGGATGGTTTCTGGACTCAAATTTGAGTGACACACCCACTTTCTTCAATCATCAATTCATCATGGAAACCATAAACCCTATTTTTCATATGTTCTAGTAGATATGTTAATTATTCCAAGTTTAATATTAGTATTTGTTTGAAGGTCCAACAAGTGTACTGCAAACTATCAAATTGAGATTTCAACTTGATAAAGCAAATATGAAATGAATCCAAACATCATTTGATATCGTCGCAAGAGAGACAAACGTAAATAATCTTGCGATGAATTTTCTATACTATCGACGAAAAACATTCGTCGATAATTTTATGCCATTAGTATGTAATTTTTTTACAAAAATAATGGATCTTGGGGACTACAACATGGTCAAGGAAAGAGGAACGAGGAATAATGAAGGAGGAACAAAAATTGCACGAGGACTAGACACCGACAACATGGACCTGGGAATGGGGCCAACGTTGAAATTTTTTCAAATAGTTTCTAGAAGCACTGAAATTTGTCATGGATAGACTATTGACATGCCTTAATGATATGGGAGGGTTTCTGGACTCAAATTTGAGTGACACATCCAATTTCTTCCATCATGAATTCATCATGGAAACCATAAACCTATTTTTCATATGTTCTAGTAGATATGTGACGCAAGTCGCCCCTTGCCGGCCAACCCGCGCTCACCAGGACCTTCTCTTTCTCTATGGCCTGAAGAGTCAATAGCTCTTCCAACTCCCTCGGGGAGTTCCTTACCCACAGGATCCTTCCTCTTATCCGGATCCTCTTCTTCCTCGATTATTAGAGGATCGGCCCTCGCTACTTCGCGAGTTCAATTATGGGTACTGGATCCTCAGATCCCTGAGACCCGATGTCTTAGGTCAACGCTGACGTCCCGCGGCTGTTCGGGACTTCGCTTTATCGTGGCTTCACGAATCTCATCACTATACCTTCGGAGTCCCCACCTCCGGGACCCGAGACGCCGAGATGCCGACCAACTCACTATCTCGCCTCTCGCTCCCTCGCTACTCGTGAGACCAACTTCTAGACTCTCAACTCCTGAGACTCGATGCCCGTGGTCACCTGTCACATCACCCGGCTATGACTCACGCCATGCACAAGATTTCCGGGATGTTGTTTCTCATGCTTCACGTCCTCGTGACCTTAAATACCAAGGCTTGGGATTTCACCCTGCGAACCTCCGAGTTCGCGAGATCCTCTAGATCTCTGCCACCTGTCCGCTTCCCAATCAACGGCTCCAATTCACTTGGGGGGATCACAAATCGCGACCTCGGCGTGCATGCAATTCTGCATTCACCACCCGATGGGCCGATAAGCAATGGTAACTGTGTTCTCTCGCACATCTGCGAGTAGTCGCCTCGCAACTCCTTTGCGATCTGACGGTCTTCGGGAGCTCGTGACTCTCCACGAAGACCTTAAGTCGTCGATTCTCTTCCTATGGAGAATCCTCCGGCTTCTAAGCTTGCCCTTGGTTCAAATCCCTTTCAGACTGGTTTCTTCGGCATGAACAAGGAACTATCCCTCCTGAGCTGTATTCTCTCTCTGACTCTTTCAGAGATCTTTTGAGCACCTTGCTCGCACTCAACCTTCAATCACTCTCCAAGTATTGAGGTCTTCCAAATCCTGTGCACTCGCAGCTACAGCAAACCCGCTTTTCCTTTCTCAGACTTGCTACTGAGAGTTCTACTCGACCTGCACTTCACCTGCACGGCTCGAATAACCCAACCCAACTCTGGGCAGATGAGAATGAGAGTTTAACTGTTGAGCCTCCTCAACGCGTTCTATGCGGAGGAATTCAACTGCACTCTATGCAGGAATCTCCTGGCTCAAACAGAGAAACAATTAAGACTCACTCACTCATTCTCTCAAGTTACAAACCTGATATGCAATCACATATGCAGCATATAAAAGATAAGTGTAAAAGGAAGCAAATAGACAAAAGCATAATATTAACAACACACAGAGATCAGACACATCCATGGTATTGAATCAAAGCTCTTTCCTATTAATTCAATGTCTATACATGGAGGTTCTTCACAAGCTCTCTGCTCTGCTCTTCTCTTGCTCCTTGTCTGAATGAGAATGAGATAATCCAGAATGAATACAATGTACAAAGGAGGGTGTCTATTATTCTGTTTTCCCTCTCGAACGTAAAAACTGTCTAATCTACAGTTAATTCCTATATAACTGCATTAAAACTATTAAATGCCTTCTTATCTACAATACAATAAAAGTGCGCTCGGCTTTGAATGCCTTCCTTCAAATGGCGGCGCAACGATCTTTTCCAAGTAATTCAAAATTGTATGTGCTGGCGCTGTCCAGCTGTATCCTCTTTCTTCGTGCGCTGGCTCGCTTGATCAAAATGTGGATGCTCCTGCATCATACTCCTTGGATCAAAAGGTTTCATGGGCTCCTATCCATGAGCTCCTACACAGTGTGTCCATACTTCTGTATGACTGCCTCTGTCTCCCAGCTGGCGTCCTCCACAGGGTGGTTCTTCCACTTCACCAGGTACTCAAAATACTGTTTCCTCCTGGTCTTCTTGCCTGCCCTTTTATCCAGTATGCACTCCATCTGAGGCTTCTGTGCAACTGGTAGCTTCTTCTGCCACTGGATCACTGGTTCCTCTATTCCAGTGCCTGCTTCTTCATCCCTGTAAGGGTATAAATCCGAAATGTTGAAAATCGGAGATATCCCAATGCCCTCTAGTAGTTCAAGCTCATATGCATTTTCTCCAAACTTCTTCAGAATTCTGCACGGTCCGATTTTCTTCATCTTGAGCTTGTTATATGTTCCTCTTGGGAACCTTTCTTTCCTCAGATGCGCCAGAACCATATCTCCCACTTCAAACTGAAGTTGCCTCTTCTTCTGATCGGCTCTGCGCTTATAATCTTGGTTCGACTTCTGCAGTCGTTGCTTCACCTCTGCGTGAAGTTCTTTCATCGCCTCCGCGAACTCTTCAGCCCTCGCGTTGATAGTTTTAGCCTGTTCCGGCTCCCTAAGCTCAGACACTCCTCTAGGCTGTGTCCCATACAAAATTTGAAATGGGCTCTTACCTGTACTCCGATTCACCGAATTGTTGTATGCGAACTTGGCCTGTGGTAGGATCTGGTCCCAACTGCTGTGGTGCTCAACCACCAGGCTCCTCAACAAATCTCCCAGGCTCCTGTTGACCACCTTGGTCTGTCCATCAGTCTGCAGATGGTAAGCAGAACTAAACACCAAGTCAGTCCCCAACTTTTTCCATAGCATCCTCCAAAAATGACCGATGAACTTCGTGTCCCGATCCGAGACTATGCTTCTCGGCAATCCATGTAATCGTACAATCTCTTTAAACAACAAATTTGTGATGTGTGTCGCATCGCTGGTCTTATGACACGGTATGAAGTGTGCCATATTCAAGAATCTGTCCACCACTACAAAAATGGAATCCATGCCTCTCTGCGTTCTCGGTAATCCCAAAACAAAATCCATACTAATGGCCTCCCATGGCTTCTCAGGTATGGGCAATGGCTGATAGAACCCTGTGTTCTGCTTTCGGCCCTTCGCGTGTTGACATATCCTGCACCTGTCAACAAACCTCTTCACATCTGCACACATGCCTGGCCAAAAATATGATTCGCTTAGCTTGGTGAATGTTTTGTCATGCCCGAAATGACCTGCTAAGCCTCCGCTATGCTTCTCCTTCACCAAATTCTCTCTCATAGAGCAATCTAGAATGCATAGTTGATTGCCTTTAAAAAACAATCCATCTTGGATCATGAAATCCATCCACAGACTCCTATCTTTGAGTATCAGATTCTCAGCTGCTTCATAAGCTTCCCCGAAATCAGCATCACCTGCATACATGTCTTTTAAGTTCTCAAAACCCAGCATTTTGATCCTGAACTCCTGTAGCATTAGACATTTCCTGCTCAAGGTGTCATATACCTTGTTCGCAGTCCCCGAAATGTGCTTGATGACAAAGGTAAAGTTTTTCATATACTCCACCCACTTCGCATGATTCTGATTCAGCTTCTCCTGCTGACTCACGAACTACAATGCGTGATTATCGCTGTATAAAACAAACTCCTTGGGTATCAGGTAGTGCCTCCACTTTTTCAATGCCTGGAAAATGGCATAGAATTCTTTGTCGTATGTGGAGTACTTCAACTTCGCATCATCCAACTTCTCACTGCAATATGCAACAGGTCTGTCATCCTGACTCAAGACTCCTCCAACTGCATACCCACTAGCGTCACACTTTACTTGGAAGGTTTTCTGAAAATCAGGCAGCACCAACACTGGCTGCTCGGTTATCTTCCGCTTCAACAGATTGAAGCTTCGTTTAGCCTCGGCTGTCCACTGAAAAATTTTATGCCGCTTCCTCACAGTGTCCATCATTGCGGCACTGATTCCCCTAAAATTTTGAATGAATTTTCTGTAGAAGCTTGCCAAACCATGGAAACTCCTCACCTCAAAAACGTTTCTCGGTGATGGCCAATTCCTGATCACTTCAACCTTCTCAGGATCCATCTTTAATTCATTCGCTGAAATTACAAAACCAAGATATATGAGTTCTATCTGCATGAAGGAACACTTCTTCAAATTAATCAACAAATTCTCCTGCTGCAGTCTTCTCATCACAATGGCCAAATGCCTCAAGTGTTCAGCCTTTGTTTTGTTGAATATCAAAATATCATCTATATATACTACCACAAATTTACCGATGAATTCCCGCAGGACTTCATTCATCAGCCTCATGAAAGTGCTTGGCGCGTTTGTCAACCCAAACGACATGACCAACCATTCGTACAAACCCTTGTTTGTCTTGAATGCTGTCTTCCACTCGTCTCCCTCTCTCATCTGGATTTGATGATATCCGCTTTTGAGATCTATCTTTGAGAAATAATTTGCCCCACTCAGGCAATCCATCAAGTCGTCCATTCTCAGCAGTGGAAACCTGTACCTGATGGTAATCTTATTTATCGCCCTGGAGTCTGTACACATCCTCCAGCCTCCATCCTTTTTCGGGCTCAGTACTGTCGGAACAACACATGGACTCAGGCTCTCCCTTACCAGTCCCTTATCCAGCAGGTCTCGCACTTGCCTTTTGACTTCCTCATTCTCCTGAGGCGTCAACCTGTATGCTGCCTTGTTCGACAAACTTGCTCTGGGTATGAGGTCAATATGATGACTCACAGTCCTTACTGGTGGAAATGAACGCGACAGTTCATCCACGATGATATCAGCAAACTCACCTAACAGTTGCTGAATCTCCTCTGGCAAGTCGTCCACTCTTGTGCTTGTCAGAACTACCCGCGTCTTCCTAACAACAAGGAATTGTGGATCTTCGTTCTTCTCCAGCTCTGTGAGAAGTTCCTTTCCACTCATAAGAAGTATTGTGCTGCTAATTTCTGGCTCCACCTTCTTATCTTTTACCGGATGAAGGGTATGCGATCTCCCATCCTTCTCTAAGGTATAGGTGTTCATCCTCCCATCATGAACAACATGTCTATCAAACTGTCATGGTCTTCCCAATAATACATGACAGACATCCATGGGAATGATGTCACACAGAATTTTATCCCTATATTCACCCATTTTAAATTCAACCAATCATTGTCTCGTAACACATACCTGGTGTCCTTTCTACAGCCATGGCACTTTATATGGGCTTGGGTGTCTATGCATCTTCATCTCCAAATTTTCCACCATCTCAGTTGAAACGAGATTATCGGTGCTTCCGCTGTCCACTATGACCTTGCATTTCCAGCCCTTGGTCTTGCAAGTCATTCTGAACAGTCTACATCTCTGAGCGGTGTCCTCTACCTCTTTCTCAGGCTTCAAGAGAACTTTGTGTACTATCAGGGACTTCCCACTTCCAGTGTCCTCATCCTCCACGTCATGCCTCTGTGCCTCAGCGATGTGAGTATCTCCTCTGTCCATCTTCCTCTCTAGACAGTCCACGGCTTTATGGCTGTTCTTACCACACGTGAAACATCTGATAATTCCTCCTCGACCTCTTCCTCGACCTCAGGTATGAGGAATTATGTTGGCGTCAGCATATCCGCCCCCCTGCTCTATATGCTGCCTCCTCAGCTCAATATATTGCTGTCTCTGTTCAATTTGTGGCTGCCTCTGCCATGAGGTACCACCTCCTTCAACTCTACCCTGAGGCTTTTTCCAATCCTCTTTAGGCTTCTGAATTCTTTCTTGGGCAGCTGCTTTGCCTCTTGGCTGGCTTCTGCCTTGCCCTCGCTGTCCTTGCTTGCGGCTTAGTTTTTCTTTGGCTCTTAGGGCCATTTGGTACGCATCCTCAACTGTTCGGATGGTAACCATGCTCAATTCATCCTGAATGTCATACCTAAGACCATTCAGATACCTCGCCACCTTCTCTTCATCACTCTCCCGATGACCAGCTCGAATGTTGAGCCTGTAAAATTCCTTGGTGTACTCTTTCACCGACATCAACTTCTGTCTCAGGTTCTACATGTTCCTGAACAGAGTGATCTGGTAGTCCCTCAGAATGAACTTTACCTTCATCTTGGCGATCATCCGATCCCAGCCCTTGATCTTCTGTTTGCCCTTGGAACGCCTGTTTGCCTACAACTCGTCCCACCATAAGGCTGCATGTCCTTTCGGCTTCGTGACTGCATGCCTCACCTTTTTGTCCTCTTCGATATCTTCAAAATCGAAGTAGGTGTCGAGTGCTCGGATCCAATCCAGCAACTCTTCTACGTTTAGGCTTCCCTCATAGACGGGAATGTCCATCTTCGTCTTCGAGCTCATCCTCGAAATGGGTCTGATTAACCTCTCTGTCGAGGCATCTTCCGCTGTGACCTCTTCCTGGTCATGTCCAACTTCCTCTTCAACCTCAGAATCACTGAACTCTGCTGTACCAACTCCATGCCTCTGGGTGGTCTCCATCTCTTCAAACCTAGCTCGGAGATCTCGTATCTACCGCTCCAATTCTGGGTTACCTGGCTATCTACCCCTTCTTCGCACGTCCCTGTCTTCACAATCAAGTGACTGTCGCTCCCTTCTTGGTGGCATTGTGTCTCCCCTTCTCTCTGTTGCCTGAACAAAGAGAATTTCACTCCCGCTATGATACCAATCTGACGCAAGTCGTGTGTATCAGAGTGTTCCTCTTTCCTCCTTTTTTCAGAGATACACAGACAAGTTCTAGGCTCTGATACGACTCTGATGCAAGTTGCCCCTCTCCGGCCAACCTGCGCTCACCAGGACCTTCTCTTTCTCTATGGCCCGAAGAGTCAATAGCTCTTCCAACTCCCTCGGGGAGTTCCTTACCCACAGGATCCTTCCTCTTATCCGGATCCTCTTCTTCCTCGATTATTGGAGGATCGGCCCTCGCTACTTTGCGAGTTCAATTATGGGTACTGGATCCTCGGATCCCCGAGACCCAATGTCTTAGGTCAACGTTGACTTCCCGCGGCTGTTCGGGACTTCGCTTTATCGCGGCTTCGCGACTCGCGTCACTATACCTTCGGAGTCCCCACCTCCGGGACCCGAGACACCGAGATGCCGACCAACTCGCTATCTCACCTCTCGCTCCCTCGCTACTCGCGAGACCAACTTCTCGAGTCTCGACTCCCGAGACCCGATGCCTGCGGTCACCTGTCACATCACCCGGCTATGACTCATGCCATGCACGAGATTTCCGGGACGTTGTTTCTCATGCTTCGCGTCCTCGTGACCTTAAATACCAAGGCTTGGGATTTCACCCTGCGAACCTCCGAGTTCACGAGATCCTCTAGATATCTTCCACCTGTCCGCTTCCCAATCAATGGCTCCGATTCACTCGGGGGGGATCACAAATCGCGACCTCGACGTGCATGCAATTCTGCATTCACCACCCGATGGGCCGATAAGAAATGGTAACTGAGTTCTCTCGCGCATCTGTGAGTAGTCCCCTCGCAACTCCTCTGCGATCTGACGGTCATCGAGAGCTCGCGACTCTCCACGAAGACTTTAAGTCGTCGATTCTCTTCCTCTGGAGAATCCTCTGGATTCCAAGCTTCCCCTTGGTTCAAATCCCTTTCAGACTGGTTCCTTCGGCATGAACAAGGAACTATCCCTCCTGAGCTATATTCTCTCTCTGACTCTTTCAGAGATCTTTTGAGCACCTTGCTCGCACTCGACCTTCAATCACTCTCCAAGTATTGAGGTCTTCCAAATCCTGTGCACTCACAGCTACAGAAAACCCGCTTTTCCTTTCTCAGACTTGCTACTGAGAGTTCTACTCGACCTGCACTTCACCTACACGACTCGAATAGCCCAACCCAACTCTGGGCAGATGAGAATGAGAGTTTAACTGCTGAGCCTCCTCAACGCACTCTATGCGGAGGAATTCAACTGCACTCTATGCAGGAATCTCCTGGCTCAAACAGAGAAACAATTAAGACTCACTCACTCATTCTCTTAGGTTACGAACCTGATATGCAATCACATATGCAGCATATAAAAGATAACCGTAAAAGGAAGCAAATAGACAAAAGCATAATATTAACAACACACAGAGATCAGACACATCCATGGTATTGAATCAAAGCTCTTTCATATTAATTCAATGTCTGTACATGGAGGTTCTTCACAAGCTCTCTACTTTTCTCTTCTCTTGCTCCTTGTCTGAATGAGAATGAGATAATCCATAATGAATACAATGTACAAAGGAGGGTGTCTATTATTCCGTTTTCCCTCTCGAACGTAAAAGTTGTCTAATCTACAGTTAATTCCTATCGAACTGCATTAAAACTATTAAATGCCTTCTTATCTACAATACAATACAAGTGCGCTCGGCTTTGAATTCCTTCCTTCAAACGACGACGCAACGATCTTTTCCAAGTAATTCAAAATTGTATGTGCTGGCACTGTCCAACTGTATCCTCTTTCTTCGTGCGCTGGCTCGCTTGATCAAAATGTGGATGCTCCTGCATCAATATGTTAATGATTCCAAGTTTCATATTTGTATTTGACTGAAGGTCCAGCTAGTGTACTGAAAAGTATCAAATTGAGATTTCAAGTTGATAAACCAAATATGAAATGAATCCAATCATCATTTGATATCGTCACAAGAGAGACAAATGTAAATACTCTTGTGACGAATTTGATATACTATCAACGAAAAAAGTTCGTCGATAATTTTATGCTATTAGTATGTAATTTTTTACAAAAATAATGGATCTTGGGGACTACACCATGGAAAAGGAGAGAGGAATGAGGAACGATGAAGGAGGAACAAAAATTTCATGAGGACTAGACACCGACAACATGTACCCATGAATGGGGCCAACGTTGAAATTATTTCAAACAGTTTCTGGAAGCATTGAAATTTGTCATGGATAGACTATTGGCATGACTTAACGATATGGGAGGATTTATGGACTCAAATGTTAGTGACACACCCTCTTTCTTCCATCATCAATTCATCATGGAAACCATAAACCCTATTTTTCATATGTTCTAGTAGATATGATAATGATTTGAAGTTTCATATTTGTATTTAACTGAAGGTCCAGCAAGTGTATTTCAAAGTATCAAGTTGATATTTCAAGTTGATAAACCAAATATGAAATGAATCCAAGAATCATTTGATATCATCGCAAGAGAGACGAATGTAAATAATATTGCGAAATTTTTTCTATACTATCGATGAAAAATGTTCGTCGGTAATTTTATGCCATTAGTATGTAATTTTTTACAAAAATAATGGATCTTGGGGACTACACCATGGTCAATGAAAGAGGAACGAGGAACTATGAAGGAGGAATGAAAATTGCACGAGGACTGGACACCGACAACATGGACTTGCGAATAGGGCCAACGTTGAAATTTTTTCAAACAGTTTCTGGAAGCCCTAAAATTTGTCATGGATAGACTATTGGCATGCCTTAACGAAATGGGAGGGTTTTCGCACTCAAATTTTAGTGGCACACCCACTTTATTCCATCATCAATTCATCATGGAAACCATAAACCGTATTTTTCATATGTTCTAGTAGATATGTTAATGATTCCAAGTTTCATATTTGTATTTCAATGAAGGTCCAGAAAGTGTACTACAAAGTATCAAATTGAGGTTTCAAGTTGATAAACCAAATATGAAATGAATCCAAGTATCATTTGATATCGTCGCAAGAGAGATGAATTTTCTATACTATCGACGAAAAAAGTTTGTCGATAATGTTATGCCATTAGTATGTAATTTTTTACAAAAATAATGGATCTTGGGGACTACACCATGGTCAAGGAAAGAGGAACGAGGAACGATGAAGGAGGAATGAAAATTGCACGAGGACTAGACACCGACAACATGGACCTGCGAATGGGGCGAACATTGAAATTTTTTCAAACAGTTTCTGGAAGCACTGAAATTTGTCATGGATAGACTATTGGCATGCCTTAATGATATGGGAGGGTTTATGGACTCAAATTTTAGTGACACACCCACTTTCGTCCATCATCGATTCATCATGGAAACCATAAACCCTATTTTTCATATGTTCTGGTAGATATGTTAATGATTCCAAGTTTGATATTTGTATTTGACTGAAGGTCCAATAATTGTACTGCAAAGTATCAAATTGAGATTTCAAGTTGATAAACCAAATATGAAATGAATCCAAGCATCATTTGATATCGTCGCAAGAGAGACAAATGTAAATAATCTTGCGACGAATTTGCTATACTATCGACGAAAAAAGTTCGTTGATAATTTTATGCCATTAGTATGTAATTTTTTACAAAAATAATGGATCTTGGGGACTACACCATGGTCAAGGAAAGAGGAACGAGGAACGATGAAGGAGGAACAAAAATTGCACGAGGAATAGACACTGACAACAGGACCTACGAATGGGGCCAACGTTGAAATTTTTTCAAACAGTTTCTGGAAGCACTGAAATTTGTCATGGATAGACTATTGACATACCTTAACGATATGGGAGGGTTTCTAGACTCAAATTTGAGTGACACACCCACTTTCTTCCATCATTAATTCATCATGGAAACCATAAACCCTATTTTTCATATGTTCTAGTAGATATGTTAATGATTCCAAGTTTCATATTTGTATTTGACTGAAGGTCCATCTAGTGTACTGCAAAGTATCAAATTGAGATTTCAATTTGATAAACCAAATATGAAATGAATCCAAGCATCATTTGATATCGTCGCAAGAGAGACAAATGTAAATAATCTTGCGACAAATTTGCTATACTATCGACGAAAAAAGTTCTTCAATAATTTTATGCCATTAGCATGTAATTTTTTACAAAAATAATGGATCTTGGGGACTACACCATGCTCAAGGAAAGAGGAATGAGGAACGATGAAGGATGAACATAAATTGCACGAGGACTAGACACTGGCAACATGGACCTACGAATGGGGCCAACGTTGAAATTTTTTCAAACAGTTTCTGGAAGCACTGAAATTTTTCATGGATAGACTATTGGCATGCCTTAACGATATGGGATGGTTTCTGGACTCAAATTTGAGTGTCACACCCACTTTCTTCCATCATCAATTCATCATGGAAACCATAAAACCTATTTTTCATATGTTCTAGTAGATATGTTAATGATTCCAAGTTTCATATTTGTATTTGACTGAAGGTCTAGCTAGTGTACTGCAAAGTATCAAATTGAGATTTCAAGTTGATAAACCAAATATGAAACGAATCCAAGCATCATTTGATATCGTCGTAAGAGAGACGAATGTAAAAAATCTTGCGACGAATTTGCTATACTATTGACGAAAAAAGTTCGTCGATAATTTTATGCCATTAGTATGTAATTTTTAACAAACATAATGGACGTTGAGGACTACACCATGGTCAATGAAAGAGGAACAAAAATTGCATGAGGACTAGACATCGACAACATGGACCTGCGAATGGGGCCAACGTTGAAAATTTTTCAGACAGTTTCTGGAAGCACTAAAATTTTTCATGGATGGACTATTGACATGGCTTAACGATATGGGAGGGTTTCTGGACTCAAATTTGAGTGACACACCCACTTTCTTCCATCATCAATTAATCATGGAAACCATAAACCCTATTTTTTATATGTTCTAGTAGATATGTTAATGATTCCAAGTTTCATATTTGTATTTGACTGAAGGTCTAGCTAGTGTACTGCAAAGTATCAAATTGAGATTTCAAGTTGATAAACCAAATATGAAATGAATCCAAGCATCATTTGATATCGTTGCAAGAGAGATGAATGTAAATAATCTTGTGACAAATTTGCTATACTATCGATGAAAAAAGTTTGTCGATAATGTTATGCCATTAATATGTAAATTTTTACAAAAATAATGGATCTTGGGGACTACACCATGGTCAAGGAAAAAGGAATGAGAAACGATGAAGGAGGAACGAAAATTGCATGAGGACTAGACATCGACAACATGGACCTACGAATGGGGCCAACTTTGGCCCCATTCACTGCTCACTATGTGGGGTCAGTGCATGCGATTTGTGGTGGGTGAATTAGAAGTTCCATGACATTTCAATAGAGTTCCAAGAAAGATTCTACAGATGGAAACAACGACATTTGACAATGAGATGCCCCTTATGAACGTTGTTGCAAACATGGATGATCTCAAAGATTATGTGGTGAGGACATCAGACATCCTTGTTCTTGAAACCCTCCCATACTATCAAGGACTGTGTCTAGTCTAACCATGTCGAATTGCGACACATACATGCATAGTTTGAAGAAACTTCAACATTGGCCTCATTCACTTCTCACTATGAGGGGTCGATGCAAGATGATATTTGTGATGGGTTTATTGGATGTGCCATGACATTTCAAGAGAGTTCCGAAAAAGATCTCAAATATTGAATGTTGACCATCAACGTTCAATATAATGGATGATCCATATAATGAGACATCCATTATATTGAACGTTGATGCAAACATGGATGATCTCAAATATTGTGCGGGGACATCAAACATTCTTAAGTATCGAAACCCTCCCATACCTTCAAGGAAACTATCTAGTCTAACCATGTCAAATTTCGATGCATATGGGCACATATTGAAAACATTTTAACATTGACCCCATTCACTACTCACTGTGAGGGGTTGGTGGAAGAAATTTGTGATGGGTGCATTTGAAGTTCCATGTCAAAATTAAGATAGTTCCGACAACGATTCTATAGAAGGGAATGATGAATTATGACAATGAGAGGTGGAGCATGATGAACATTGATGCAAATGTGGACGATCTCAAAGATTATGTGGGGACATCATGCATCCTTGAGTCTTGAAACCATCCCATACCGTCAAGGCATGTTTCTATTCTAGCCATGTCTAATTTTGATGCATACAGACACATATTGAAGAAATTTCAACGTTGGCCCCATTCACTAGTGCTCATTATGCGGGGTTGGTGGATGACATTTGTGGTGGGTGAATTGAAGCTTCTATGACATCAACTCGACTTGATAATTATGTTGGATCATTTTGTCATTGATGCCAATGGTTTAACCGATTGATGTCATTGATTGATGTCAAGTGATTGATTGATGTCAAAGGATTGATTGATTGATGATTGATGTAATATAATATGTATTGTCCTTGATGAGAATGCATAGATGAAGATGGATCAATGAGTTGTCATTGATACATGATG
>ML778371.1:734568-756070 GCA_009831015.1 Picea engelmannii | reverse complement strand
AGACAAAACCTAACATAACTAGAATCGTCTTTAACCTCCAAGAAAACATAATTCTATATCTACCCCAAGACCTATCAACCAAACATCAAAACATAGACAATTGAGTAGCTTCTAGTAGAGCATTGTCCTTGTATTCACATTCCTACAAGGATCCTTGTAGCATGATGGCTTATTTTGACAACATATCCTATTTTTTATTAAAATCCATGTAGATATGGAAAAATGATGCCTGCTCAAACATAGATTTTTTATCCAAGCATAGTGCCATGATTGGCTCCAAGACCAAATATGTAATATTAAATTTTCTATTATCCCAATCCATCAACAACTTAAAATATCCAAGAACATGAAAACACCTAATATTTTTTTCAAGTGCCACTTTCATCAACATCTAGAGGGTGTAGAATTCAACCATGTTATTTGCTCCCAGTCCTGCTCCATATTTTAAGGAGAAGAAGTGGTAATGATATAAAAAGAGCATGGCTCCATCCCCACACATTTTTGGAGAGCCTTGATAAGCTCCATCAAAGAAGTCCCAAGGCTTTGTGAAATCAATATGGGGCTCATGCAATACCCTTTGGGATTTAATATTAATATTAATATCAAAATTGATGCCCAAAATAATTTTTTATTTTGTTTCTAAATAAATTTTGGTCGTCACATATATGACGACAACTTTTATCGATACGACAATTTTTCTATATAAACATTGAAAAGCTGTCGTCGCCTATGCAACGACAATTTCTATTGATGCGATGATTTTCCTATATAAACAACGAAAAGATGTCGTTGCCTATGTGACGATAGTTTCTATTGATGCAATGGTTTTTCTATATAAACAATGAAAAGTTGTCGTTGAATAGGTGATGACAAAGTCTATTGATGTGTCGGTTTAGCTACATAAACAACAAAAAATTGTTGTCGAATAGGCGACGACAACTTCTATTGATGCGATGGTTTAGCTATATAAACAACGAAAAGTGGATTCGAATATGCGACGACAAATTCTATTGTTGCATCGGTTTAGCTACATAAACAACAAAAAGTTTTTGTCGAATATGAGATGACAACTTCTATTGATGCGTCGGTTTAACTATAAAAGTTGTTGTCGCAATTTAGACAAAAAGTTGGCTTGAGATTGCTTGCCTATATTGTCACTTGTGCGACATTTGATCAAGTTCATCACAAATGCCACGTCACCTAAACTAATGTTTCAGAGACTCCAAATTCATCGCCATATCAACGACATAACATCGCAATAGCGTTGAAACAACCATTGCAAAATGGGGCAAATATGCTAGTGAACTGAGAGAAAACCACAAAATTCTTTCTTGTATATATCAAGAATTCATTCATGGGAAGCCCCAACTTCCCAATTCTCCATATGCAACTACAAGGAGGCCACAACCCCATATTTAAAATCTCCAACCTAAAGGAAGCAACAACTCCTTGAATTCTATGGATCCAACAAGAAGGAGGATACAACCCTCTTGGTTCTTTAGCTCCAACTAGAAGATGGCTACAACCACTTAGTTCTACAACTCCAACCTGAAGGAAGCTCCAACTTCTTGATTCTCTAGATCCAACCAGAAGGAGGCTACAACCCCCTTTCCTTTCTCCATCCCACCTCCCTGAAATATAAGTGTAGACCAACTGTCACTACGACAATCACTGTCACATCAATCTATAACCTGCCACTGAAAAAAATTTCCAACCAATTACTATCTCATTCATGATACCAGATCCACTCTCATCCACATGAAATTCATGCCAATATCACCAAGAACATATCTCAAACCATATTCTCAACATCACCAACACATGCCTCTTCCAAGAATGTACCAAGATCACCACATACCATCACAAGATATGTGTCTCAACAAAGTACCAAATTGTACCAGGCATCAAATTGTACCATGCCTCAACCTGTACCACAACCTATACCATCAACCATGTACCATAAAAAGTGCATCAACTATGCACCAAACCTATACAAAATAGGGTTCCTTAACCACACCTATAGGGATACATGTAGACTACATCAAATGCACCCAACTAACTTACCATCAATATCAATCATACAACTGTCCAACATCTCTGGACCTCTCCAAGGGTTGACATCAATATCTAAGGGTTTACATAAAAGAAAACCAACTATCCAAACCAATTGTCCAACAATCTCCTACTTTGGCATTGATGGAAACACCAATATTGATGGAACACTGATGCTCTAATGCTCATGCTCCCCTTGTGACACTTAATCCTCATCAATATTTCTCACTCTCCCCCTTTGACATCAATGGAAAAGGGTATCTCTCCTTAGGGATTCTCCCCTTGTCGTTATGGATCTCTTCTTTCTCTTCATTACCATGCCTTTGTTTTTTCTTTCCTTATTTGAAAAAATATAAATTCTCATGTCGATATGTATCCCCCTGTCTGCATTCTACCGATCTTCCTATATCGATCTCTTTCTCTGATTATTTTTCTACCCTTGACCTTTATGTAAGATGTAGATATAGGGATACATGTATATGTTTCCTTTCCTCTCCTCCAGTGTTGTGTATTTTCCATTAGTGCTTCCTATTGAATTTCACTGACATATATAAAAAGAATTCAAAATTCTATTTCTTCATTTACTTTTCACGTTTACTTGACCATACTAATAAACAATGTTGTTATGATGATATATCTTCTACTGATGGTTTATCTTTCCATGTTATGTTGTTCATTTCACCACTTGCCTTTCTGTGACCAACTGATTCCAACTGATTCTAGTGATTCCAATTGTAAATACATTGTTATGCATCTTCTCCGACCCATGCTTTATGTACCTCCTAAACATCTCATGAATCCATCTCTTTCCATGTGACACACATTTTCCATAACTCTGGTAATCAACTTTCCACAATGTTGACCCATATATCACTATACTGTTTTGAATACTTCTCTTGAATATGCTATCTGAATACTCTGAATCTGTCTCTATAAACACTTCATACTACTCGAACATGGTTCTATGATATGTACTGTCTACTACACGGACTCCCCCTGTTCAACAGACATATGTACTAGGAGTCTCCTAGCCAGATGGATTAAAAAGATTCCCTCTTTGATGTAGAGTAATCTTCCTCTTCATCTGTAGACTCATCATCTCCATTAACTTTGACTTCTTCCTTTCTTCTTGTGGATTGATATCGCACTACAATTCCCGAAATTACAATCTCTTGGGTCCATTCTTTACTCACCTATTCTTCTTTTCTTTCTTGCACTACTGCAAATCTTGTGATCTCTAGGACCTGTTCTTTATTCAACTGTTCTTCTTGTTTTTCATTTCTTCTCCAAACCTTTCTGTATCTCACATCTTCCTTTATCTCTATAGATTTGTCTTCATATTTTATTATTTCCAATCTTGAGAGTATGACTTCTAGGTGTCCTTCATTTATCCGATCTTCCTTTACCTTTTCTCGTTTTCTTTTCCAAACCTTCCTATATTTGATATTAGTGTTCTTTCTCAAGGAAGTATCCATCATACTTCTACAATCACGATATATGTGACCATAATTGTGGCATTTGTAACATTCAATATTCTGTGGGGCCACATAAGTATTTCTTTCTTGAACATTTATTTCATAAGACCTGTAGTCTGCAACTTTATGTCCAAAGTTAGTACAATAAAAACAATGACCATAAAATAAATTTACATACCTGGGAGTGAATGTTGTAGCTGTTTTTAATTCCTTCCTTGGCTGATCATGATTGAATCTTCTTTATGTCTTGAATGTGAAGGGTCTTCCTGAAGATGTATCTTTATCATTTTTCTTAGATTTTGGTTAACCATGATTCCTTCCTTTGAGCACTTCTGCATAACTCTTACTCTTTTCTTGATTCTTTCTTTCTAGAAACCTATAATGATTCTCTTCATTCTCTATTGTTGATGTGGATGTTTCTGTCTCTTCAACGTTCTTACTGATCTTGACAACTTTTACTCTCTACATGCCAACTTCTTCTTCAAGCTTCTCCATCTCTTCTTATTTCTTCAACATCTGATTCCTGATGACTTCTTTTGTTCACCTTGCTTCTTCAAGTTGGATATTCAAGGTGATTATATCTTCTTCAAGTTTTATTTCTTGTTGACTAAATTCTACTTCAAGATGATTGAAATCCTCAGTTATTTCCTTGAGATGATCTGTCAATATCTTCTCTCTTTTTTCGACTTCTTCTTTCTATGCTGTTATTTTGGCTTCCAAACACTACTTTTGACTCTTGAGCATTTCTTCAATTTATTTGGCTTTTTTCAACTGATCCTATAAACCTATAATAATATGATGTACTTCTTTCAAGATTTGAGGACTTTCCTTTATCTTAATCAATTCTTCCTTGAGAAATTGATTTTCCTTCTTTGCTTTGCTTAATTGAGTGAAGGAAACTTTAAATTATGCTTCAATATCCACTTCACTTTCTTATTATTTTGAGTCTGTCTAACATGATGAGTGTATTTCTTTTTGTTCTTTACCTGCATCTTCTTTGGAATTATCTGACTCTATTATGGGAGAAAAATAAAGATTATGTATCTTATCTTAGAGTTCTTTAGCTGATAAACATTTACCCACTTTGTCTTTTATTGAATCATATAGTCTTTCCATAATGAAATCCATTGTTATTTTGTTGTTCTTCTTCAATTCCTTCTTGGTTGCAGTCTTAGGTTTCTTTGTAGCATTGTATCTTGTCACAACTGATCGCCAAATATCATATCCTTGTGCCTTTAAAAAAGTCTTCATTTTGATATTCCACATTTCATACTTCATACCATACTGACCAATAAATACTGGTACTCTGTTCTCAATGCACTCCATGATCTACCTTATAGTGGTTAAAAGGTTTCTTGATGGAACCTACTCTGATACCAATTGTTGGAATACTAATAGGGTGGGGGGTGAATCAGTATGAGCACTTATTACCACTTTTAACCACAATATATATTCTTTCACTTTATCAATAGTTTGTCATTAATGTATCATCTATGATTTCATTAATATATATATATATATATCATAAGAATGTAATCATAAGCAACATCACATAAACATCACATCACGAACACAGTACACCAATATTTACATGGAAACCCAAATGGGATAAAACCACATAATGCTTTCTTATATATATCATAATTCATTCATAGGAAGCACCAACTTCCCAATTCTCTAGATGCAATTGGAAGGAGGCTACAACCCCCTATTTACAGGCTCCAACATGAAGGAATTTATAGATCCTTGAATTTTTTAGCTCCAACCAGAAGGAGGATACAACCCCCTAGGTTCTCCAGCTCCAAACGAAAGGTGGCTACAACCACCTAGTTCTCACGTTCCAACTTGAAGGAATCTCCAAATCACTAATTCTTTGGCTCCAATTGGAAGGAGGATACAACCCCCTTTCCTTTCCCTGTCATGCTGCCCTAAAATATAAGTGTAGACCAACTGTCACTACCACAATCACTGCCACTGTCACTACCATTGTCACTGTCACTACCACTATCATTGTCACATCAACCTATAGCATGTCATTGACAAACTTGTCCAAACAATCATTGTCTCTTCCACGATACTAGATCCACTTTGATTCACATGCAACTCATGCCAATATCACCAAGATCATATCTCAAACCATATTCTCAACATCACCAATACATGCCTCTACCAAGCATGTACCAATATCATCACATACCATCACAAGATACATGTCTCAACCAAGTACCAACTTCTACCATGCATCAACCTGTACCATAACCTGTACTGTCAACCATGTACCATAACAAGTGCATCAACCATGCACCAAACCTATACCTCAACCTGTACCATAAACCATGTACCATAACAAGTGCATAAAATATACCAAGTATCAATCATGTACCATATCATGTGACAACCATGCACATCAACCATGTACATCAACAATGTACATCAACAACCTATCATAGCCTATAGCAAGAACCTATCATAACCTTTACCAACAACCTATCAAATTAATCTCATCAACCAATCAGATCTGATCACATAGATCTCATAACAACTATCACAAGTGTATAGATCAAACCATGTACAACTTCAGGATAGAGCTCCTCAATGATACCCAAAGGCATAATTGAGCCCCCAAAATGAATCTCCTCGACGATACCTTTCCAATGGGTTATCACACGCCTAAAATGGAGATCGTATGTAAAAGTTACGACCCAGGGTAGTTGATGTACTAACTTACCCAAACGGGGCCCACATGACTTTTGGCACTTCATCTCCTAGAGTTAGGTTTTTGGATGTCTAGGGTTTTTAGCATTCTTTATTATTGTAAAAATGCCTTCAGAGCCTCATTGTAATATTCTTCTTGCGAATGCGTGTTGTCATCACATCTCTTCTCAGAGATAAGCTGACACCATTCTAGCAAGCTTGTTTCCGCTGCATTTTATAGTTTCAACTTATTTCATTATTGAATAGAAAACTAGTTTTACTGTATCTCTATTATTTTGTGTTAAGAACCTGCTAATAATCTGTATTCATTTTTTTCTGCTCATAAAATATAGATTAGTGGTATCAGAGCATTCTGCTTCTTGTCGTCTTAATGCATGTCCCCAATGAGGTTGAAGTACAAAGAGTTGGGTCTCGAGCTTGTTTCTCTTGAGGAAAATATCTCTTGCACACACAAGCAACCTCCCATGGCAGGAGAAAATAAATATGACAGGACAAGAGATCCTTTCAAACTGTTCATTGAGGAAGCCCTCATGCAACAGAGGAATAAGATGATGGATAGTTTCACGCAAATCCTTCGGTGGCTACCAATAGGCGACGCATCTTCTTCAAATGGAGGCACCACCCCCTTCAAGGTACAAATAAACTTCAATATTCCTATATTTGAAGGTTAGATAGACGCAGATGCTATAGACAAGTGGTTGAATCTACTAGAAGGGTATTTTTCTGTCCATAACTTTTCGAATAAAGAAAATATTACTTTTGCGCTCCTCAAAGCCGTTCCCCATGTCAAAGATTGGTGGGAAACTTTCTATGAGCAAAGGGAAACAGAGGAAACCTCATTATTTTCAGTCACGGCCACCTGGGAATCCTTCAGGGATGCTATTAAGGAACAATACTACCCTGTCAAAAGTTATGACGACCTATATACTAAATGGACCACACTGCAGCAAGAAAGAGACCAAGCAGTGCCAGATTTCACAAATATCTTCCATACCTTGCGCACCAAGTTGGGTATCAAAGATTTGGAGTGACATCTGGTGCTCAAGTATCATGGTGCTCTTCTCAGATACATCCAGACCGAAATGGAATTTCTAGACATCTCATCCTTGGGTGCAGCCTACCGATATGCTGTCAAAATCGAGTAGAAGATCAAACAAAAGACGCGGCAATTTGGGCCTGGGAAAGCCTCACAACAAAAACCAGGAAAGGGTTGCCTCGACCCACCAAAAAAAGGACAGAGAAAATATGGACAGTATCAGGACAACCAGTCCAATCCACAAGCAAAGAAGGAGACTGGAAAGATAAAGAAATATACAGGGAAGTGGTGCGACTTCCATAAGAGCCCTTGGCATAACGCTGCTGACTGCAGCTCAAAGAAGTCGCTGGTGGTTGAAGTGAAAACCTCTGAATAAGATGCAGATTATGACTATGAGCCAGAACCAGAAAGGTGAAGACAGATCATTGACACGGAACCCAGTTCAACATTTGCTACCCACAAGCTCCAACCTGGTGAACCAGATGAGCTAGAAGAAGGAGAGCACCTCTTCCATTCATAGATGTGGGTAAAAGGAACCCCGTTGCACTTCATCATTGATAGCGGTAGCTATAAGAACTTCATCTCAGCAGAGGTCGTCAAGCAGTTGGCCCTACCAACAACACCGCACCCATAACCGTACACCATTGGATGGCTCTGCCAAGGAAGCGATCTCTGCGTCAGCCAATAGTGTCGACTGTCATATAGCATCAAGCCCTTCAAAGACGAGGTATTGTGTGATGTTTCTCCTCTCGAAGTTTGTGATGTTCTTTTGGGCCAACCTTATTTATGGAAACGTCATGTTGTATATGAGTCTAGGCCTCGTAGTGTTATTATTACTTTGAACAGGAAATTGTACAGGATACCCGAGGCAGTCCCACTTAGTGCTATTTCCTTGATCTATACTAAGCAATGTAGGAAGTTCATCTCTCAGATGGGGAAGCTTGTCTTCTTCATGATTTTCTCTCAAAATAAGAAAAACATCACAACCACATCCAGGGTCTCTACGGATGACCTCTCCACATAGCAGAAGTAAGTAGATAAGGTTATGGAAGAATACTCAGATATCTTGTCCTCACCTATAGGGGTACTTCTGCACTGCCAGGTCAAGCACCCCATCGATCTGACCCTTGACGCACTGCTACCCAATGGGCCAATCTATCATCTATCTTTGTTAGAGAATGAGGAGATCAAGAGACAGATCCAAGAACTGCCCCACAAGGGGCACATCCACCCCAGCTCATCACCTTGCGGGAGCCCAATTGTGTTGGTACAAAAGAAAGATGGAACCTAGTGACTCTGTATTGATTACCGGGCTCTGAATAAAATCACAGTCAGAAACCGTTACCCGATTCCCTGAATCGATGACCTCCTTGATCAACTCACGGGGGCCAAATACTTCAGTAAGATTGATATGAAGTTTGGCTACCACCAGGTACCGATAGAACAAACAGATGTGTGGAAGACCTCCCTCAAGTTAAAGGAAGGCCTTTTTGAATGGTTGGTCATGCCCTTTGGTTTGACAAATGATCCAGCCACTTTCATGAGGAGACGATATCCTGCGACCATTCACCAATACTTTTGTAGTGGTGTATCTAGATGAAATTCTAATTTACAACAAGACTTGGGTCGAACACTTGGAGCATATTCAACAGGTTCTGCACACCCTGCAGTAGAAAAAACTATATGCCAACTTGGAAAAATGCTCCTTCGGCATGGACAGGGTCCACCTGGGCTACATCATTGATCAACATGGCGTACATGTGGATCCAGCCAAGATCCAAGTCATCCATGACTGGCCAGTCCCAACAACACTCACTGAGCTTCGGAGCTTCTTGGGCCTTGCCAATTTCTACCACAGGTTCATGTTGGGTTTCTCTCATATTGCATGGGCCCTCAACCAAATAAACAAAGGTGGTGGTAAGGAAAAATTTGTGTGGGGCTAGTCCCAACAACAAGCGTTCGATGATTTGAAGCAACACTTGTGCTCAGCCCCAGTACTTTCACTACCAGACCTGCAACATCCTTTTGAAATCAAGACATATGCCTCAGACTATGTTGTGAGCATCGTTCTCACTCAGCACAACCACCCCATGGACTATCATAGTGAGAAATTGTCAGATACTGTCCGTAAGTACCCTACTTATGACAAATAAATGTACTCCATTGTGCAAGCATGCTGCCATTGGAGACATTACATTATTGGGAAGGAGACAGTCATCCACATTGATCATAAGCCATTGCAATTCATGCAGAAGCAGGGAAAATTGCATAATGACCACCATCAAAAGTGGTCCACATACTTGCAACAATTCCACCTCAACATCAATTATAAAACAGGAAGCACCAATCACGTCGTTGATTGCCTCAATAGACCACCAATCATGACACTCACCATGGTGCTAGACTCTTGCAGCCATGAGAGCTCTAGATGGTCCCAACTCTATGAGACAGACCCTCACTTCGCCACCACCTATCAAATGTTGGGTGCAAATGCAGTTGTCGATAATTTCCATCTTCAGGATGGGTTGTTGTGTCATCTAGGACATATCTGTTTTCCATCAAATGAGCGAGCGAAGATGATCTAGGAATCCCACTACAGTCAAGTGGCAGGACACTTCGGTGTTGAAAAGATAGTGGTGATGCTACAAAAACATTTCTACTGGCCGAAACTTCGACAAGAAGTCAGCAAGTATATCAAGTCCTGCACTGCCTGCACTATTACCAAACCAACCACTAAGAAACAGGGCATGTACACCCCTCTTCCTACTCTTGACAGGCCATGGGAATCCATCTCAATGGACTACATGTCGGGCCTCCCATCCACCAAGTGGGGAAATGACTATTTTTTTGTGGTTGTTGATCACTTTTATAAGATGGTGAGTCTGGTTGCCTGCAAGAAGAGCATCACAGCGGAGGCCACTACCAAGATCTTCTTTGAACGATTATGGGTACATTTTTGAATCCCAAAAACCATTGTCTCAGATTGGGATAGTCAATTTCTCAACACATTCTGGTCGAGCCTTTGGTCACTGTTGGACACCAAGCTCACCAAATTCATGGCCTTCCACCCCCAGATAGATGGCCAAACCAAGGTTGTAAATCGAATGATTGTGCATATCCCTCACATGTATAATTCAAAGCACCCTCACACATGGGATGAGAGACTTCCCTATGTCCAACGTAGCTACAACTGAGCCCTGCATAGCTCAATCGGCCACAACCCCTTTCAAGTGGGGTTGGGATTCCAACCATTGGGACCCATAGATGTTGCACTTCCCCTTGCAATCACCTCGACTGACTCATCTCCTGCTCCAACTGAAGCTAACAAAGCCACCCGATTCATTGAGCATATCTAGCACATCTACCAACAGGTTCAGGATATCCTACAGAAGTCCAATGACAAGTACAAACAGTGCCATGATCAACATCGGGTGCCGCATAAGTTTTAGGTGGGCGACAAAGTTTGGTTGCACTTGAAGAAAGAACGCCTTACAGGACCCCATTGGAAGCTTCACCCACTCCATTATGGGTTGTACACTATCACCAAGGCCGTGGGGGATAATTTTTTTGCGCTCAACATTCCTCCTTTCCTTGGTCTACACCCAGTGTTCAATGTGGAACTCCTTCGCCCTTATTTCCCACCATTATTGGACACCTCAGAAGTAGCAGAACAACTAACACCAACATAGCTCAACCCCGATTGCATACAATAGGCATCCAATGATCAGATTGTGGACAGACATATCAAGGGCACTCAACAACAAAGGATCCAGCTTTATCGAGTCGTCAAAGTAGGGAAACTCCTGCACCAAGGCAAGTGGCTCACCCGGGGCCAAATTCAACAGAAATTTCCTCATCTGATGGGGGACCTCAAAGAAATGGAGACCATTTCTTCCTAATGAGGAAGTATTGATCCATATGGATATCAGTGACCACCCACCTTTTCCAACTGGCTCAAAACAGTTTTCTAACAATTTTGGCAATTTACTATTTTTAGCAGTTTCAACTTTCGGGGCCATTTTAAGGGCCTAAATGAAGGTTTTGTGGGATAGAGCTCCTCAATGATGGTTGATGTCATGATTCATCCCCAATAATGAATCTCCTCGATGATACCTTTCCAATGGGCTATCACACACCTAAAACATAGATCGTATGCAAAAGTTACGACCCTGGGAAGTTGATGTACTAACTTACCCAAATAGGGCCGACATGACTTTTGGCACTTCATCTCCTAGGGTTAGGTTTTTGGATGTCTAGGGTTTTTGGCATTCTTGATTATTGTAAAAAGGCCTTCAGAGCCTCATTGTAATCTTCTTCTTGTGAATGCATGCTTCTGTCACATCTCTTCTCAGAGATAAGCCGCCACCATTCCAACAAGCTTGTTTCCACTGCATTTTACAGTTTTAGCTTATTTCATTATTGAATAGAAAACTAGTTTTACTGTATCTCTATTATTTTGTGTTAAGCACCTGTTAATAATCTGTATTCATTTTGTTCTTCTCATAAAATATAGATCATGTGGAATGACCCAAGGTTATATTATAGTCCTGAAAAAATTTCTCCATCCTTATAGACCTAAATGCGACCACATTATCTGTTATTATATTAACAGGACATCCAAACCTTACAAAATTTTTGTCTTCATGAACTGTATGATGAACGCATCAACGACTTTCTTTGTGGGGAATTCCTCAATCCACTTTGTGAAATAATCGATGGCCATCAGATTCCATTTGTGCTGCACGGAGGACGACAGGTTTATCTCACCTATGAAATCTAGGCCCCACTGCATGAAAGGTGCCTCGACTAAGATTGGATTTAATGATAGAGGTTATAGATTCCTTCTCCTGTAAAAAATTTGGCATTTGTGGCAGTTGGAGACCTCTTTATATACATCAACGAAAAGCATCGGTGAGTAATAACCTTCCCTTAGGATCTTGTGCGTGGTTGTCTTCCGATAATGGTGCCCTCCCTAGTCTCCCTTGTGAAAATATTGTATGGACTACTTCTCCCCGTCTTCCAGCAAACAACTTAGCAATATTCCTACAAGATCTTTCCAATATAGCAAATTATCCAAAACACAGAACTTAATCACCCTAATCTTGAGGAATCTCTCTTTAGTATTGCTCACGCCTGGAGGGGCCTAGAGATTTTCTAAAATGTATATGATGTCTATATACCATGGCAAATCAATGAAACGTTGAGGTACCTATGCAATTTTTTCTTCTTGAGGGCCCTCTGACAGATCAACAATGAAATTCATACACACAACATCGCAGTCTGACTGTGCCATTAGCTTCACAAGGCCCTAGCCCTTGACCAACTTTGCCAGCTTGATCTCAAGGTAGTATTCTAACATGGTGGCTATCCACTTTCCTCTCCTTCCTTCTGGGTCGAGATGGGTAAGGATGTCCTTTATCGAACTGTTGGGCACGCAGGCGATGATGTGGGAGTGCAAAATATACGTCCTAAATTCCTTCAAAGCCTTTACTAAAGCGTACACCTAATTTTCTATAATGTCATACCTTTGGGGAGAATAGCATAGTGCTCAGATGAAGTAGGCTATGGTTTTCTCAAAATCCTGCTCATCCTTCTGTAAAATTACTCCAGCAATAGTGTTCTCTGAGGCGAATGAAAAAAGGAGAAAATCTTTCGTAAAGTCTGGGCTGGCCAACACAGGGGATTTAGTCAGGGCCACTTTGATGTCTGCAAATGACTTCTTAGCCTCTGGGTTCCAGTTAATCTCATGTCCTTTCCTAAGCATACAAGTTATATGTTTTATGGTTTCCGCCAGGTTTGGGATAAAACTTCTCAAAAAATTTAACTTACAGAGGAAAGATTGTACCTCCTTATTACTGTGCCGGGTACCGATCTTCAAAATCCCTTCAACCTGGTGGGGGTTTATTTTAATGCCTTCTTTGGAAATTATGTTCCTGAAAATCTTGCCTTCCTCTACCGCGAAATGAGATTTCTTCGGATTCAATGATATACCAAACTTTCTGCACTTTTGAAAAACTCTTTTCAGGTGCTTGAGGTAGTGTTTATCGGAGGTAGAGTACACTATGATGTCGTTAAGGTAAATCATGATGAATTTATCCTTTTCATCAATGAAAGCGATGTCCATCGCCCTCTAAAAAGTTGCACCAATGTTCATCAGGCCAAACAAAATCTTAGCATACATGAACATTCCCCATGGAGTGGTGAAAGCCATCTTCTCTCTGTCGTCTAGGTGAACCATGATTTGGTTATACCCTTAGAAACTGTCTAGCATGGACATCCTTTGAGATCCCACTACCTTTGCAAGATGTAGTCCATTTTGGGGAGGGGGTAGTGGTCTTTAAGGGACACCTTATTCAAATTTCAGAAATCTATGCATAGCCTAATTTTGTCACTTTCCTTTCTCACAGGTACCAAGTTAGCTTTCCACTTCGAGAATCTCAAAGAAACAATGATTTTGGCATCGAAAGTATTTTTTACCTCTTTCTCGATCAGTGGTAGTAACAAGGGGTTTATCTGTATCAACTTTTGTTTGAAAGGATTCTAGTCTTCCTTGAGAGGGATAACATGCTAGATTACATTTGTGTCGTACACTTTCATATCATCGTAGCTCCATGTGAAGATGTCCAGGAAGTCCTTCATGTGTTTTATGTAATCCTTCTTGACCTCTGGGCTGAGTGTTTTTGATAACTTTACCATCTTCAGCTCCACCTCGGTCCCGATGTTGTAGTCTTCCACATTTTCTACTCTTGCAATGATCTTGGGGTTCTTAGTCACATCATTCTCGTCAAGCAACTTTTCCAGTCACACCAACCCCTTCAGAATGATGTTATTTTTTAGTTGAATTATATCCCTTCCTGCGATCTGGTTTTGGAAAGGGTCATCATCACTACATGTGTTTGTGCACTCATCTTCGTTGCCAAAGTATTCCCTGTCGAGGTTTGTGTTAGTGAACTTGTTGCTCATGAGGAGGAACCTTTCCACCTATTTATCATCCTCAAACACCTGCCAGTGTTTGATGTTATCAGGTATTGTCGACTTGTGCCTGACCTCAATTTCATATATTTTTCCTGGGAGAGAGGGGATCTTGAAAACCAAGGTTGAGGTGGCCAATGTGTCGGTGATCTGATTTTGTTCCCTGGGGATAGTGGTCAGGTCATATTCTGAAAAACCTCTGAGAAGAGCAAGCCAGATTTTTGTAAGCATGCAATTTGGGATGCTTGGTCTAGTACACACCATTCACCTAATTTATTATCAACTTGGAATCCCCATGCACTACTATCCTCTACGTGCCTAGTTCTTTCAGAAATTGAAGGCCCAGAATTAACACTTCATACTCCACCACATTGTTAGTGCATTAAAACGCGAGATTGTATGAATGCAACTTCATGCTTGTCTTAGGGGGACTTACCCATATTCCAGCCCCAACTCCCTCTCGGCTGACTGCACTGTCAAAACTCATGTTCCACACCCCTTCTTCCACGCGGTCTTCTAGGTCGATGCGCTCTATGATTTCTTGCGCGGTTTCATCATCGACTGTCATGGTGGTCACCGATCCTTATTCCCTAAAGATGATATCATTGTAGAAAATAGACGAACCCACTTCAGTGTCGATGACATATATAGGATGGTTGTGGGGCTTGATTTTGTTGCTCACCATATATTTCAACAGGACTTCCCTGTACAGTCTTCTGTCATGGCCAAACATAGGGATAGTGGCGTAGGTCATGTCCATCTACAATGTGCCTTTCATCTTCGTGGCCCACGATCTTGAGAGAAGCATGCCAAAATTCATAGGTAGTCTGCGATGAATACGTTCATGACCATGTTCTTGGTAGGGATTTGAGCCAATGACATGACCATGTCTTTGATTAGGCCCAAACATTTGACTTCCCTTGAATCGAAAGAGAAAAGGTATTTGTACGGTCTGGTGACCTCTAGTCCCAACTCATCCATGACCACCTTCGACATGAGATTATGTGATGCACCTAAATCAAGCATGGAATTATGTAAGTTTAGATCATGGATCTTTAGACTGACATAAAAAGGGGGAACATCTTCCTCATCGCTAGTCTCTTCGACACGTGGACCAAAAAAAATGGCAGGCTAGTCATCTCGAACGTTCATAGTATCATGGGCCCCTCCTATTTTTAGCATATTTATGATTTGTTCTCGATACTCACCCTTTCTAATCAGCTCATTGAATGGGACAAATATTTTTATTTTTTCCATTTCGTGTTCAAAATTGAAAGGGGGGCAACTTTTCTCTACCTCTTTTCTACTCATTTCCTAGTCTGTCTCTGGGGATTTTTTGGGGATTTCCTTCTTCGACTTCATATTCTCAACTGAATCCTTGGCTACGTTGTCCAGTCTCGATCGACCTGTCGAGGGTGCATCCACTGTAGGCCCCTTCACGAAGTCTATTTGTTTCGGCTCAACAGGTGCATCTTTACTCCAGAGGTTATACTTCTTCTGAAACTGCATTAGCGTTCTGATGACCTTTCTTAAATTCCTCCATCTCCCAAGACGGTGCACCATCTGTTTCAAGTATCATTCCATCATTGGTTTCTAGTGCAAAGTCTTCATTTTGGCTCATATATTGATCGTGTTCTCGTTTTTTCAAGAACACACACAATTTTTTATCATCACAGCAATGCATCTGGTCATCGAAAGACTGGTCAAAATCCTCTTCCACGTAGTTGTTCTAGAAAGGGGGCCTTATCTATTGGTCACCTGGGTCCCGCTACTTGATTTGAGGAATTTGACCCCTCCAGATATTTTGATTTCTGGGTTGCGGGTCGTTTTGGTCTCCTGCAACAGGTTTGTTCCCCACGGACATTCGTTCCATCAACTTTTTAATGGTTTTCATCATCATATTGAACCTGTTGTTTGTGGACCGCGACGTCAATGATTGTGCATCTTCCTAATGTCTTTTGTCTCTCTGATTGAAATTTGACTTGATTTTTCTCGACACCATCATGTTCACTTCGACCTTGACAGTGTTACTCATTATGGCATCCAGGTTTTCTGACCTTCTTTTCTCAGCATTAGAGAAAAGTCATTGTTGAACGAATTTGTGTACCGTAGTTGTGCAGCACTAGGCAGGGAGTTTACTTTGGCAGGTATGTATTTGTACAATTTCAGAAAAGGAGCCAAGAACTCTTGCACCATTTCCTCTGGTGCTTTCTTCATGTTATTGTATTGCGTCAACAACTGCAAAGGGTTCTTCTTGTCCCCCCATTTATTCAGGAAGGAGCTTTCGAATGTCACGAAGTCCCGAATGCTAGCGAGTGGGAGGACCTTGAACAACTTTATTATGTCTTCCAAAATTATTTTCATAAAAATCCTCATATTTGCATCCATGTAATCTACCGCCTCCAAGTCGACAAAGTCATTAAACCATTCTATGTGTTTCTAAGTGGAAACATCTCCCTCAACATCGTAGAGTCTGATTATTTGGCTATAATTCTGAGGTAAGTCATGTAACTGTGCTGGCAGGATGAGAGGGGAGAATCTTGCAGCCATAGCCCTTGGAGGATTCGGACTTTGGGAGGTGTTATTCATCACTAGGGTTGGAAATGTTTTGGGTTGAAGACAGTCTCGTCCAAACTGGTCTCTGACTTACACCTAAACAGAGTTTGTTCGAAAATGGAGTCAAACTCTATGTAGTCAATGCTCTGCACACCGTCTTTGGGAAAGGATAGACTTATGTCCAATAAATAGAATGAGTCTAGTGCCTTATCTCTAGCCTTGCACAGAATCCTCTCTGGGTCATATACAGGCTCAGAGGGGTTTGGGTCAGGATTCACTCTTGTGTAAAAGGTCTTTGGAGATAGGTTTCTTGAATAGTGTTACTTGGGGGGCCACTGGTTTGTTTGGAGTGGAGTCACCATGGTAAAGGTTTCAACCGATATAGGTGTTTGTCCCTCTTTTACCCTTAGGATTCAAACTGCAACGTTTGTCATTCTCTCGAGGAAACGTTTTTCAACTTCATCCCCAACAGTGGCGCTAGAATGTTAGCACTCCGTAAATCTATTTGGCTGATGAACAAATGATGAAGTTAACTTTTTCAACCAACTTTGAGACCTGAAACTAGCCTTTTGGATCTAGAGAGAGCTCTCTCATAAATGGCGCGGTCTCTACATGGGATATGGATTTACGAATGATGGCTAGATTTTAAAACTGGTGATGAAATGCTTCTTGTTATATTGGCGCAGGTATGTAAAACTCGGGCTATGGGGTCAATCTGAGGAAGAGACAAAACAAATGAGTCAATGACTGGATTCGAGAGGAAAATGCTAGGTGAGCGACATCCTTCAGTGTTAATGGTAAAGTGTGGAAAAAGAGAAACAGAAGGAGAAAACTCAAGAGCATTGTTGTGGACGAATTTAGAGTTAGCTCGAGAAGAAAACACTTTGTCTAACTGGTGGAACAAGGGGCGCAGTATAGCAAATCCGCAGCTTTGAAAATTTGTTCCAAAATAGACAATATGAGATACGAAATTAAATATAACAGAAAATAACATATGCAGAGAAAGAAACACAATACATCCAACTATCGCAACTAGAATCTTTACATCAAAATGCAGGACCTTTTCATTAAGTTTCAGTCAAAAAACAATCAGACTTCTTAAAATAACATTTGTTTCTTAAAATTTTCAACCAACCCTGTTTACATTGAAAAGATGAAATATATAAATGAGGGTGCCACTTGGGTTTCCCTCTATTCTAACTACTAACTCTAGACTAGGAAAAACTATGCCACATGTGCCAGAAACTCTTCGCATGGCACTATCCAAAAATAGGTAATAATCATGAATGTCTACTTGTAACCATATCCAAGTTTTGCCATGATATCGGATCATCGGTCAAGACCCAACATAGGGAAAAAATGTTTCATTGTGTCAGTCCAAAATTGGTTGTCTACAATGTGGGTTTCTCCTCCCATTACAGGCCTATATGTTGGGAGCTGCACACAACAAACAACTGTACGATTCCCGTGACTGTTACCAAAATAGTGAGATGTTTTCAGAGGATGCATATCACTAGAAAACTATCATGAAGGACAACGTCGCTTGTTAAGATTTCTTTTCTTGTGCAAAGGAAAGAGCCATATAGACTTCTTGTTCAACTACTCCACCTTCTCCGGGATACTCTATGTGCCCTTCTCTTGCTATCCTTTGCGCTTCCCACAGTTGGACAATAACTTTTTGAGCCATAATGTAGGTGATACGATTTTCTATGAAGGCATAATACGAACACTGCAATTCTTCATTCCTTCGGCCTTCATAATAAAATGATAATAACTGTCGCACTTGCCGACGTGACCTTTATTTAACCACTTGTCTCGACAGGGGTACGTAGAAGATGGTTTATTAATGGGATTCAACCTCCAAGAAATACAAGCCCATACCATGTATACAGTTCTCGATTCTAACTCCCCTTCCCCTTTCCAAAGGCCAACTAGCCATTTGCTGACTTCAACATCACGGTATTACGTACATGGCTTCACATGTTTAGGCACATGGATCACTACGTGACTTAGAATCGACTCTAAAAGGAAAGAAAGGTGGTGGCACTAACATGCCTCAAACCATGTGCCAAAATATGTGCCGAAACATGCCTTAAGCATGTGCCATACAATCCACAATGTACAACAAAGCATGTACCATGTCCCTTAAATAATATGTTGAAGATCAAAAAGATATGTCATGTACCAAAGACTTCAAACATGTGCCATAACCTCCAATATACAATCCTCAAAACCTGGTGCATAAGAACTCATACCATCAGACCTTCCTTAACTTCAACATCAGAAAGATAACACCATATTCAAACCCTTCCTCAAAATTTCCTCATCCTCATGGGAAAAATCTAGGCAACTAGCGTTGCCTCTCTTGACGAATGTTGTGTAACATGAAGGGGCCTCATGGGGAAAATGTATACCTAACCCTCAAGGTTCTGCTCAATTAGGGTTAGCAGAAAACCTTCTCCAATCTGTGGTTCTGAGACTTCCTTCTTCACACTCCTCTGCTACCTCACATTCACTACTTTATATTCACTAAGAGATCACATACTTTCTTGAATTGTTACTTGGTTGATCAGATGAGAGGCTTCCTGATGTGTGTTTGTACCATTCTAAATAACTCTTTTACTTAATTTTAGTGTTGACCTGTAACTTCTTGTTTGCAACAAATTTTCTTCCCATGAGGGACATGCTTAAAGATATTCCATAAGGGGACTAATTTGGAGACTTCTTCAAGTAAACCCCTTACTTATAGAGTCTTCTATACTTCTTCTATGGTTGACATCAATGGAAACCAATTTTCCAACAATCTCCCCCTTTGGCATTTATGGAAACACTCATTCTCCCCCTATATTCATGCACTTCCCTTGTCTTCATTATTTTGTTGTTTCTCTCCCCCTTTGAAAACAATGGAAAAGGGAACCTCCTTGACAATATACCTTCTTTTGAAAATCTCTCTGCCCCTTTCTTCTTTGCTTATGATATTTATCTCCTAATTTTTTTCTTTCTCTCCCCCTATCTTCTTTGCAATATTTCATGTATATCAATCTGGGGTTTGTTATATATTCCTTTTGTCCTCTCTTATGGGGATTCTTTTCCATTAGTACTTCCTTTTATTGTAATCCATTGGCATACTTAAAAGTGTTCATGTTAATATTCCTTCATCACTTGACTTAAAGTATTCATGAATTTTCATGTATTCACTGATCTGACATCAATGAAATAATCATTCATCAATATGAATTTGATAGTATTACTCCTCCGAACGGTTTCTCTCCCTCTTTGTATTATTGTTCCTATCATGGATTTACTTCCTCTCAATAGCTGGTTCCACCTGTCAATCTTCTTATTTTTTAGGTCATATGTGTTTCTAAACATTCCTCTTTATGATAATGTCAATGAGTCTTTTTGCAATTACTCTTGAGCTCATGCTTTCATCCACTATTATGTATCTTCTCTGGTTCATGTAAATTATTGTCTTATAGACCTACCAAATACCCCATGTATTCATTTCTTGTCCATATGTCTGTAAGTTTTAAACCTGGGAAGTAAAGCAATGCATATAGATTCTCAAGGAATACGGAAATTCATCAATGGCTCATACACAGATTACACAGAGATTTTGACCGGAAACCCTCAACCGGGAAAACCTTTCTTATTTTCATTATATCGAATTTCACCATTCGCCATACAATATATACAATTTTTTTAGGTATTCTGTAGATACCAAAACCCTAATCCCTTAATTCGGGATTAATTTACAAATCAGCTAAAAATAGCAAAATCCGCTAAAAATAGCAAGAACCGCCCAAAAAAAAAAATTTCGGGGCGTTGCCTCGAATGCTGTGCGTAACCAGGGGGGGGCATACCTGCCCCCCCCTGGGACCCCCCTAGGAAAGCGCAGTTTTCGTATCTGACGCACCCACACACACACACATGCAAAGAATATAACACACACACAACATTCTCCCACTTGTTGTTTTCTTTGCATCCATGGGTCTAGGGGATTATATAGTCAACAATCCAGGGCAGCAATGCCCATTGTTACTCTACACCAAGAGAACTTTTCTATGCTCACAGACTTTGTCAATGAATCTGCAGCATTCTTCAAAGTGTCAACCTTTTCTAGCAACACCTACTTTTCCTCAACCATGTCCCTCACAAAGTGATATTGAACATCAATATGCTTTGTCTTCGAATGATAAGCTGGGTTCTTTGCCAGAAATATTGCACTCTGACTGTCACGGTCTAATCTCATTGCTTGTTGTACCAACCTAATACCTGAACACAACCTTTGTAACCATACTGCTTCCTTGCTTGCATGAGTGGCTGCCATGTATTCAGCTTCTGTAGTTGAGAGTGCCACTACAGCCTGTCTTTTGCTCATCCAACTAATTGCTCCTCCAAATAGGTTAAACACATACCCACTTGTAGATCTTCTGCGATCCAAATCTCCAGCCTAGTCTACATCAACAAAGCCATGTATGTCCATCACTCTGTCCAATCCCGATCTTCCTTGGTAGCACAATCCATAACTGGTGGTGCCACGAAGATACCTGAAGACCCTCTTTACTGCTGTCCAATGCTCCTTCCCTGGTTTTGACATATACCTACTCAAAACTCCCACTGCATGTGCAATGTACGGTCTAGTACAAACCATTGCATACATCAAACTGCCAACTGCACTGGCATATGGAACATG
>ML778371.1:703071-721294 GCA_009831015.1 Picea engelmannii | reverse complement strand
CATGAGTTATTAAATCTCATAAAATGCATAATTAAATGCATGAGCACTTCATAAAGCATTAATCAAACTAATATGAAAAATGCATGAAGTATTTTTCCCACAAATGCATAATTAAATGCGTGAGAAATAAAACTCAAGAAAGTGCCATTTTAATCCACTTAAACACTTATGTCACCACCTTGAAATCAACATGGTGCTAAGTTCTTTCACATGTGGAGATCCATTCAGATCAATACATAGGCCATTTACCAGTGGGAAAAGTCTTCATTCCTTCTCCTATAGTATGCACATCTTTCCTTAGAGATGCCTTACACATGTTACCTTTCTCTAGAGTGGAAGGTAAATCCAACTGTTTATGTATGAATTATTCATCTGGAGTTATCCTTGCTTCAACTACCCTCAATCATTCTCCATATTGATGGGAAAAATAATAATATGAGGATTCATGTTTCTCGATCATGCCCTTTAAAATAGGTATTTCCTTTTGCATCAAATACTTTACATTCTCACCTTACCAATATTCGTGGATCGGTACTGATGGTGCCAATACTTGATTCTTGACTTGCAAATTTATTTCAAAATCATAAAAAAGACCCTTATGGAATTCCTCATGACATAAAAATCGATATTTTAGCCTCTACTTCTCTTCCTCAAGAGTTTGCAACCACATTCTTAACTCATAATTTTCCTTCTGGAATTGTCAATTATTGTTCTTTTGCAACCTCAATTTCATGAGAACTTTACTCATCTTTCCTTCTTGATAAGAGCCTTCAAAATATTCACCAACTAAACTCTTGGATCTCATCACATCAACAACTCGCAAAACACGTCAAAACTAGCTCTGATACAACTTGATCTAAAAATTCTTAGACACCACTTAATTCTTTACACACATGTATATATGCAGTATCTAACTTGATCTGGAATAATTTGCTGATCGTATTTAGGTAGTTTGAAGAATTCTGATGATGTTCTCTTTATCGAAAAACTCATGAAATGATAATTAGTTTACTGAATGATGAGATGGAACATTATAAAACAAAATAACTCAAATTATACAATATTGATAACCATATTACTTCATCTCTGGATTATCTTCAAACCATAAGATTGGTTTTAACCATTTCAAAATACCAAAAATATATGGAAAAACATGTTCTTGGATAGATACATTTAATGAACTCTCTTTAATTACATAACTCAAAATAAGAAAAAAAATTCACCATTAAAATCCTTGCGGAAATTTGAGAAATTTGACTATAAAGTTGACAAATTTCTGAATTGGCTCAATTTCACCCTCTTTGGCACGTAAAATAATGCACTAAATGCTCATTAATGGAAATTTGATCCAATAATATTACAATGAATTCAAATCACAAAATAGACATCAAACTCATGGTCCTTGCAAAAAATCATGAAAAATGAGTATAAAGTTGTCTATGTTCCATCAATATACCTCATGGCATGCTTTACGAGACAAGTATACTTGGCCTCTTCATTTTCACATAGGTAGAGACATCCTTATGACATCAAATTATTTACCTTTCATTTAAAATTGTTTTACCTCGATATATGTGCATACCTAGGTATTCTTGAAGCGTTGGACTCTGTGCCCATATATAGGCACGTGACCTCCAACCTCCATTTGCAAATTTTGGCAACTTAAATCTATTTTTACTGGAATCTCGAAAAAGGAAGGATTGTTGGCTTAATGGTGAAGGAGTGGACTTATATATGGCAAGTCTGGGGTTTGATCCCCACTGACTACCATATATTCGTGCATGTTTTTAGTTGGTTATATACATGCATATAGTTGTTATAAGATATGGTTATACCATATGGTATATTCGTTGGTATGTTCATTATCCCTTCTGTGAATGTAGGTGTGAGTTACATGGTATACAACGAACCAAAGGATAGGGTTAGGGCCTAGTCCCTTGACCCTTTTTCCAGTCATTTCAAACTTAATACAAATTCAAATATAATATGTACCACATATAGGTTAAGTCACATTGTATGGCGCATTGGTAATGGGGGCCATGTTAAGTCTTTGGGAGGTTATGGAAGTTGTGGGTTCGACCCTCATCAACTCCATAATTTTACATAACCATACCAATATAGGCCAAATGGGGGATTCCACGTGGCAACCTCTAACTCGCTTGACCTTGCTATGCATCAATCAACAGTTGGTCCAACTAGATTGTACGATATGCTAAATCATTTCCCAGTCACTATCCGGTCAACCCACATGGCACCTTTGGGTGTGGACACGTCACCTGTATGGTCATGACACATGCTATCCTATCAATGGTGATACATGTCACCCTTTCACCCCTTTGACATTGATTTTGACTAGTTTGACTTGAACTTTGATCTCTCATAACATTTGCATACAAAATCCATTTGAATTTTCATTTGTCCCATTGGAAATATGACAACGAGTTCTACACATTGATGGTGTTTTCAAGAGAATTTGGGAAGGTATAATTTTGAGCATTTATGGATTCCCTGGGACCTTTGTGAGCATTTCAGATCCTTCTAGACCTCTGTGAGCATTCCTTAGATCCTCCTAGATCAATACATAAAATATTTTTTATTCGATGAGAAACGTTTTTTACATTGATATCAATATATTATTTACATCACCTCTAAATTTACATTATCATAAAGTGAATGACGAAGAAGTTCCAAATAATGTGTTATCACTTGTCACAAAATTTACAACAACACTCAAAGAGACTACCCTATTTCCATTCAACCATGAGACTGAACTTTCCCATGAACCTAAATATGAAGAAGAAGTTGAAATGAAAAACTTACACTTCTATATATTGGATGGGTAACATACTTTTTATGCTAAAAAAGAAAGTGAACTTAAATATAATAAATATGAATCACTTCATTCTAGATTTTTCTACTATAAAGCTTGCTTGTTTCATTATGGTGTTCCATAGAACATTATTTTTAAATTATGAAAACATCAAAATATTTACAACAAGGAATATGTTGCTACTGCCTTCATCTATCAAGTCATGAAAGAAAGGGAGAAATGTATATATAGTAATAGGCCAAGACACCTATGGAAGGGACGGATTGTATTAGAAGAATGGTAGGTATAAATCTTATTTTCTAGAACCATTCTCCACCATTATCTACTATTATTTATAATTTTGTTTTTTTTCTTAATCTTCAAATGTATATTTTTTTGGAATTTAGAAAATGAGTGTATGTACATTTTAGATGTTTAGAGAAATGATAGCTTGGAGGACAAGATGGTTGTTGTCTTGATATTATATTGTTTATGGAACAAATGGTGGATTTTGTTTGAAATTTATAAAAAGGGTTCATTGGGATGCTCATCTAAGAGAGTAAAGCAAGTTGACTTCATTAAGAATAAAACAAATCCATATGGATCTAATTTTCTAGACCTTTGAGTTATATCGATGAAGAAAAATTCAACATCATAGTAGAGAAAATAATTGATGGATATGTTTTGTTGAGTAGAATAGTTGACTATAATGTTTGCTTAACAGTTGGTTTGGACAATTGGTTGTCATTGATTTCAACCCTTGGAGAAGTCTGGAATCCCTAGAGATGTGGTTGAGATAGATGGATAGTTAGTTATCATTGATGGAGTGGTTGATGTTAGCATATGTGTTGGGTGAATTTGATGAAGTCTACATGTAGCCCCGAAGGTATGGTCATGGAACTGATCCAAAATGGATTAAGAAAGGCCTAAAAATCAAAGTTCTCAGAATCAAACGAAACTGGTTCCATCGCGTAGGGCTCATCATGCCTATTCCGACAGTAAGTTTTTTTGTGAAAATGGACATCGTATGGCAAAGCTATCTGATCTGAACTTTTTCCCAAACAGGAAAAAAAGTCAAAGTCAATAGTCAGAGGCCGTACTACTGATGTCAACATGATAGGGTAGATGATGTCAGCATGATGTCATGATGACATTAGCATGATGATGTGGAAACACCAGGAGATGACATGTGTCGGGCATTTTTGGCATTTTCGAATGCTGATGTGGTAGGCGAATGGGTTGTACGGATGTTGACGTGACAATTCATATAGTGACATGGAAGACTGAGGTCATGACACATGGTAGTGTATTGATGACATGTGGCAAGGTACATATGACAAGTGGTAGTGATGTGGCAAGATACATACATGACACGTTGCAGGTGTGCTGACTGTACAGGGCGACTGTGCTGTTGACTGTGCACTGATTATGTGTGCGATGGTGAATCACAGGGTGACATGTGGCCCAATCATAGGGCGCAACATGGCACCTTGGATGAGGCCAATGTTGTTTGGGTCAAAAACATTTGTTTCACTCCATGAGGATTGAACTCCTGACCTTTTGGGCAACCAAAAGACTACACACCATGTGCAAACTGTTCAGGCTACAAATGTTCCTTTATTACCTTGGATGTTTGGGGATAAGCTCCGTTGGTGAGGCTAGTTTGCAGACTAGGGCACTAGACCAAAGCATTAAATTGGGGTGGAAGACAAGGGCACAACCTTAGCACTATGGCCACATGGGCATGCACATGACCTGGAGCGTGAAGGTTTAGGGGTGCAGGGGATTAACACTTGGCCACATGCACCTCCATATGACTAGAAGCCCAAATAAAAGGGGCATGGCCCAATATTTTTTCTAGGAGTGGATTTTAACCTATAGTATTGTTTTTTGTTTGTTAATAGCCTAATTTTTATGGATTTAGGCCCAAAAAGTGAGGATCTAGAGCCCGATTTGAGGCGAGATCTTGAGAGGAAGTTGGGATGTGACCCCCAACACAATATATATATATATATATATAAAACAAAGGTTTTTAAAAACCATAGGAGGTTCATATATAGCATAATTATGAACAATGTATGACGCTTACGCCATTGTTATGCAGGGAAGCCATTAAGGAAGCAAACTTTGGAGGCCATTTTCGGGAGCTACGCTCATCTTTTTTTAGTGTCGTTGGTTGTGTTGAATTATTGAGGTTGAGAAGAACACAACTAGACCAGTTTATAATCCATTTTATGTACTTATTATGTATTTTTGACTCATTTAAGATTAAGAAGAAATCCTCCCCCACTGAGACAAAGGCCCGGAGATGTAGGCAACCTTGCCGAACTCCATTAACAATCTTAGCATTATGGTTTGTTGTTCTTAGTGATTATTTTATTTTATAAATTATTTATGATGGATGAAACATTCTTTCATTAAATATTCTTCTTCTCTTTAATTCCTAAGTGTTAAATCAACTCATGCATAAACTTAACCATAGTCTTTAAAACATCATTTTCGGATCAAGTGGTATCAGAGCTAGTTGACAGTTGGTTGTTTTTTAGTATGCATGATTACCATGAAAAAGATAAGTCATGGTGAAGGAGAGATTGTAGAAGGAAATCCTGAGAATGGATCAATAAAGAGGACATATCAAAGTGAGAATATGGCATCAGAAGAAGGAATTTCTCAAAATGACAGAGAGTTTCAAAAAACTTTATTTTCCATGTCGTAGATGGTAAAAGTGTTGTATGATGATTACTTGTGACGGAAGAGATTGATTCAAGGGGAATATTAAAAAGGAATCCAAAATTAAAGAAGATTAGGACCCTCCAAAATCTCCTCCTTCACCTCCTTCATATCCTTCTTCTTCTTCTTCTTCTTCTTCTTCTTCAAGTATAAGTTCTAATAGTACTTCTTCAAGAAAACATTCTCATAAACATAAGCCTGACATGCCATTACATAAACTTGATGTGAAATTCAAGTTTCTAATGTATAATGGAATATTCAATGTTGAGAATCTTGATAATTGGGTCATACAGATGGAGGTATATTGCAGTGTGCAACAAATCAATGATGAGGCAACCAAGATCAAATTGGCATCGCTTCATCTTGTTGGCACAACACTCATCTAGTGCCAGGGGAAGTTGCAACATGGTACTCAACAAATTGGTAATGTATTTCCATCATGGCAAGATTTTATTTTTTCACTTAGAAAAAATTTCTATCCTTTTGGGTATAAGGAGAAGGATTTAATTGAATGGAAAAGTCTTAAATTAAAGAAAGAACAATCGGTGAAAGAATACACAAATGAATTTCGTAAAATGGATTTGATGTTAGATATTCCATTACATACATAAGAAAATATTATGAAGTATATATGAGGTTTTCTTGCACATTTTTGTAATACAATATTCATGTTTGAACATGCTAAACTTTATGAGGTTTATGTCCAAGCAACGTATACTGAAGCGGTGAAAGCTAGAGTTAGCGTATCAGGGGAATCATATTCAAAGAAATAAGGCAAAGGAGGAGGGAATGAGAAGAAATCAAATTCAATGAAAATAAAGGAAGAGAAGCTCTCTTGCAAGCATTGCAAGAAAGAAGGTCACAATGATGACTACTGCTAACAATTGCACCCTGATAAGAAACCGAAATGGTTCAAAGAGAGGAAAGGGAGGAAAAAGTTGCAATAGCAACAAGACCAATAGACTTGGGGTATGATTTAGGCGATGAGACTAAAATCACAACAGTTGGTTTGTCAGGTAAAATTGGTGATGATTTTGACTCTAGAAGTAAATTGTTTCATATAAGGGTGATTATTAAACATACCAAGTTCGACACATTGATAGATAGCAGATCTCAATCTAACTTAATTTCAGAAGAAGTGGTTAAGAAATTGGGATTAAAAAATAAGTTACATCATAAACCCTATTCACTAAATTGGATAAGAAAACATCACAAATTTCCCATAACAAAGCAATGTATCATAAAGTTTGCAATTACATCTAAGTATGTGGATGAAGTAATATGTGATGTAGTGCCACTAGAAACATGTGGAATGGTCTTAGGAAACCCTTATTTATATGATCGCAAAGAAATCTTCTATAGGGAACAAAATCAATATCACTTATTTAAGAAAGACAATGAATATGTTGTGCATGCTCATTGTATTAAAGAAAATCAATCTCTTCTAGCAATGGAACAATTAAAGAAGGTAGCTTATGCAAGCAATACACCTATAATTGTGCCAAGTAAACAATTCGATCTTAAGAATGAACATGAGACGGTTGTAGGGTGGGATTTCAATCATACTTTTCTTCAAGATAAATTAACGTCGTGCAAGCCCATCAAACATATTGGTTCATTTTCAGTCATATTTATGATATTATCGTTGCTAATGTTTTCTACATGGATGCTAGTGGATTTAGTAAGATGTGAACAAGTTCAAATGGCTAACAATATGCTTTCAATTGTCATGGTTATTATGCAATTTATTATGTTGTGAAAGGTGCACAGGACAAAGTTTAAAGACAAAGGACAAGTGGGAAGGCCTATCCCTCACTTGATGTCTAGTTAATACCCTTTTGGAAGACCAAAAGGTCTTAGTGGGGAGGAATGATCCAAAATGGATCCAGAAAGGCCCAAAAGTCAAATTTCTCAGAATTAGATAAAACAAGTGCCATCACGTAGGGATCGTCACATCGATTCTGATAGTATATTTTTTTCCTAAAATGGGCGTCGTATGGTGGAGTTATCGCTATGTCAATTTTTTCCAAAACAGGAAAAAAAGTCAAAGTCAACAGTCAAAGGCTGTACTACTGACGTTAGCATGCTGACATGGCAGCACCAGGAGCTAACATGTGTCACAAACTTTTGTGGTTTTCAGATGTTGATGTGGCAGGTGATCGAGCTGTACAGATGCTAATGTTGTAGTCTGTAGAGTGACGTGGAAGACTAAGGTCGTGACACATGGTAGGGTACATATGACACGTGGTAGGGTACGAATGACAGATGGAAACAACATGGCACGTGTGCTGACTATACAAGGTGACTATGTTATTGAATTTGCATTGACTATGTGTACAATGATGAATCACAGGGTGACACGTGGCCCAATCACAGGGCACCACGTGGCACCCTGGATGAGGCCAATGTTGGCTGGGTCAAAACAATGTGTTTCAATCTGCAAGGATCGAACCCCTAACCTTTTGGGTGACCAATAGACTACACACCACATGCCAACCATCCAGGATATCGATGTTACTTGCTTAACATATGGTGAATACTATATTTGAATTGATTTTATGTCGATGTTTGGGGATAATACCAATCCATGGGGCTAGCCCATAGACCGGGGCACTAGAAAAAATTGCTAGACTAGGGCGGAAGACAAGGGCACATCCCTATCACTATGGCCACATGGGCACGCACATGACCTAGAGCGTAAAGGTTTAGGGGAATGAGGGATTAATACTTGGCCACATGAACCTCCATATGACCAGGAGCACAAAGAAAAGGGGCGCGGCCCAATATTCATTCTAGGAGTGGGTTTTAACCTATAGTATTGGATTTTTTTGTTAAGATCCTAATGTTTATGGATTTATGCCCAAAAAGTGAGGATGTGGAGCCCGACTTGAGGCCACATCTTGGGAGGAAGTTGGGATGTGACCCCCAACTAAAAATATATATAAACCAGAGGTTTTTGACAACCATAGGAGGTTCATATATAGCAGAATGATGAATAATTTATGAATCTTAAGCCATTTTTATGTAGGGAAGCCATTGAGGAAGCGAACTTTGGAGGCCATTTCTAGGAGCTACGCTCAACCTTTTTCAGTGTCGTCAGTTGTGTTGGATTCTTGAGGTCAAGCAGAACACAAGTAGACCAATTTTTAATCCATTTGATGTACTTATGATGTATTTTTGAAGAATTAAATATTAATAAGAAAGCCTCCCCACTGAGACAAAGGCCTAGAGACGTAGGCAACCTTGCCAAACTCCGTTAAAAATATTGGCATTATGGTTTGTTATTATAAGTGCTTATTTTCTATTATACATTTTTTATGATGGTTGCAACATTATTTCATTAAATATTTTTCTTCTCTTTAATTCCTATGTGGTAAATCAACTCATGCATAGACTTAACCATAGTCTTTAAAATATCATTTTTAGATCAGGAACCCACAGTGGATCGAACCACAATTTATCGAGGAACAAAGACATGAAGGGTAGTGTATATGTAGGTAAGACACTCATATATGGATAATATGAGTCGTTTCATTTCTAGTGATAGGTGGTATGTCACGTGGCTCCTTCCGGTTGACAATATATGGCATTGTAAATATTGGAGGACCCTTAAGAATAATCTAGAATATCCTAGAAGGTCAACAAGAAGTCAATTAGTCTAGAAGCCTCTAGAAAGTCTTCAAGAAGTTTGCTAGCCAAAGTGGTTGTGACAAGAAGTTAATTGTGGGTAAAGTAGTTGTAACAAAGAAATTATGAGTTTACTAATTATGGATAAAGTAGTTGCAACAAGAAAGTAGAGGTTGACCCTAAAATTAAGAAAAAGGGTAAAACAATTATGACCCTAAACTGAGGAAAAGGGGTAAAATAATTATGACCCTAAAATTAGGAAAAGGGGTAAAATAGTTATGACCCTACAATTAGGAAAAAAAGGTAAAACAATTGTGACCCTAAAATCAGGAAAAAGGGTAAAACAATTATTACCCTAAAATTAGGAAAAAGGGTAAAATAGTTAAAGGGGTAAAACAATTGTAACAAAACATTAATTAAGTGTAAAGTGGCTACAAAAAGAAATTAATTAAGGGCAAAGTTGTTGAAAAGAAGTTAAATGGAAGAGTATAAATAAACATCAAGAGTCTCTCATTTTTACACACAAGTTCATTGAATATCTATCTAGTGAACACCTGATCTATTGGAAAATATGAGGTAGCAAGGATGCGGTAAAGTAAAGGGGATTCTTGTTCTAGGTTGCATAAATGTATGATTATGCATCAAGGTTGTCATACGTTATTATTTATGTCATTGTGTAGGTTTTGGGGGTTATATCTTGGTAATTTTATGAATCATATTGGTGGCATGGATTGCTAATATTTTGGAGATTAAGGTTTATGCTTGATGCACATCTTGAGAATTTTGATGCACATAATTTATGGCATATACTGTGGTACATGTGTGAAGCATGTCATATGGTACATGTTTGAGGTAGTTTAGTTGAGTTGTATTGTTGAATATATTGGTACAAGATGAGGTTGCATAACAGTGAGGGTTTGATACATGGTTGATGTGATAGTTCATTAGACTTGTTTCATGGATGGTATGGTACAAGCTTAAGGAATATATTGTAGGCCTCTTTTGGTTTATGGTTACATATGGTTGAGATTCATGCTTTGGTTTTATTATTGATACATATCCTTGGTAAATTGTATATGGTTGTTATGGTTCATTGTTAGAGGCACATTTTTTTTATATTCGAATATACTTGATAAATATACTTGGTATATGGTCTTGGTTGACTATGATGCGTGATTGAGGTTTTGGTTTATACATTGATGCATATGTTGGGACACGGTTGATGATTCATGTACATGGCTGATCTACATGGTTTATGGTTCAGGTACATGGTACATGTGTTGGTGCATGGTTGATGAAATTTTTGTTGTACAAGTGTTGGTGCATGGTTGATGTACATGTTGTCATACATGTTGTGGCACATGGTTGATGCTTGGTAGGGTACAAGTTGATGGTTTGGTACATGCTTGGTCAAGGCATGTGTTGGTGATGTTGGACATCTAGTTGAAAGGTTTCCTTGGTATATGATTCATGTGATAAGATCTAGTTGAGTATTAGTGACAGTGATAGGTTGGATAGGTTGGTCAGTGATAGGTTGACAATAACAGTTTCAGTGATGGTTATAGTGACAGTGGCAGTGATTGTGGTTGCGAAAGTTGGTCTACACGTATATTTTAGTGCGATAGGATAGGGAAAGGAAAGGGGGTTATATCCTCCTTCCAGTTGGCGTCGGAGAACACAAGGAGTTGGAGCTTCCTTCAGGTTGGATCCTTAGAATCAAGGGGTTGTAGCCTCCTTTTGGTTGGAGCCATATAATTGAGGGATTTTTAGCTTCATTTAGGTTGGATACTGCAAGTAGGGGGTTGTAGTCTCCTTCCAGTTGTAGTTGGAGAAATGGGAAGTTAGTGCTTCCAATGAATGTATTCTTTGATATTTAAGAAAACATTCCTTGGTTTTCTCGCATTTGGGTTTCTAGATTCCGGTGTACTATGTATTTGATCTGATGGTGATGTGATGTTACTTATGTGTATATGCTCATTATACATTGATGATACATTGATGAAATATTGTTGATAAAGTTAACACACACACACACACACACACACACACACACACACACACACACACACATAATGGTTAAAAGTGGTAAAATTTATCATACTAATTCACCCCCCTTCTCAGTATTCCAACAATTGGTATCAAAGAATGTCCTTCAGGAAAAAAAATTAAACCACTCGAAGGAAGATAATGGAGAGAAAAAAATTGTATAGAAATGGAATACCACAGTTTGATGGTCAGAATGGTCTGCATTATGATATGTGGAGCAAAAAAATGATTTTTTTTTAAGGCATAGGGATACAATGTTGGAACTCCATTGTTACATGATACACCTCTACAAAGAAGCCAAAAACAACAACCAAGAAGGAATTGAAAAGAAAAATAAAATAACAATGGATTTCATTTAGGAAGGATTACATGATCTTGTAAGAGAAAAGGATGGAAAATATTCATGAGCTAAAGAAATTTGGGATGATTTACATAACCTCTAATTTAAGGAATATCCCATCACAAAGCCAGAGAATTCTAAAGAATATGAAAGAATAGAACAAGAATAAAGATCTTCATCATATCATAAAAATTAGAAAGAAGAAGATTGTGAAGAAGGCATAGTAGACCGTGAAGCAATGTTGATAAATGATTTAGAAGAATTAACAAAAGAAATGAAGAAGAACAAGTCTCTTTAGGAACAATTAGTCAAGAATAATTATCAAAAAGGTTTCGAAGAAGCCCAATGGTTCATCATGAAACTAAAATCTCAACTAGAAGAAGCCAAAAAGATTGAAGAAACATACAAAGGTCAGATGGAAGAAAAAATGTTTTTGGAAGCCGATAAAGCAACACTAAGGAAGAAATGGAAGAGAAGCAGTGTTTGGAAGCCAAAAGAAAGGAAGCAGAGAAAAGAGAAAAAAAATTGACAGATCATCTGAAGGAAAGAATTGAGGAACAAAATCAACTTGAATCCAAATTCAGTCAATAAGAAATAAGATTTGAAAAGGAAATCATCTCCTTGAATATCCAACTTGAAGAAGAAAAGTGAACATAAGAAGTCATGAAGAGTCAGATGATGAAGAACGAGGAAGAGGTGGAGAACCTTGAAGAAGAAGTTGTCACATTGAGATACAAAAGCATCAAGCTCAATAAGAATGTTGAGGAGACAAAAATATCCACATCGTCCATAGAAATGTTGAAGAGAATCATTCCAAATTGCCAAAAAGGAAGAATGAGGAAAAGAGTAAGAGTTATGCAGAAGTAATCAAAGGAAGGAATCATGGTTAGCCAAAATAAAAATAAAAAATGATAGAGATGCATATTTAGGAAGATCCTCCACATTCAATCCACAAAAAATATTCAATCATGATCATGATCAGGAATGGCAGGAATTCAGAAGGACTACACCAAAAAGAATATCATCCACTCTCAGGTATGTAAATTTATTTTATGGTCATTGTTTTTATTGTACTAACTTTGGACACAAAATTGTAGATTGTAGGGCTTATGGAAGAAATGTTCAAGAAATAAATGCTTATGTGGTCCCACATAACATTGAATGTTACAAATGCCAAAATTATGGTCACATAGCTCGTGATTGTAGAATCATGATGGATAATTCTATCAAATATAATAAAGTTTGGAAAACAAAACAAGAACAGGTAAAACAAGAGAAGATCAATGAATGATAGCCGTAAGTCATACTCTCAGGATTTACAATAATATGAGATCAAGAAAAATCTACAGGAAAAAATGAATATGTTAGATATAAGACGGTTTGGAGAAGAAATGAAAAACAATAAGAATAGGTGAATAAAGACCAAGTCCCAGAGATCACAAGATTTGCAGTAATGTGAGAAAGAAAAGAAGAACAAGTGAATAAGGATTAATCCCAAGAGATTGTACTTTAAGGAATTATTGTATAAGATCAATCCAAAAGAAAAAGGGAATAAGTGAGAGTTCTGAAAGATGATGAGTCTATAGAGGAAGAGGAATATTACTCTGCATCAGAGTGAGTATTTTTCTGAGCCACCCAACATGGAGGCTCCAAGTGAATATGAATATTGAATAGGGGGAGTCAGTGCAGTAGCTGCTATTCCCATGCATATATCAATAATACATAATGACATATTGATTAGTTGAGAAGTATCATTCCCACGTAGATATCAGTTGGAAATTACACAGGAAGAAGTTTATGATTATATTCCTTGAGGAAGAGATGTCTTCAATACAGGTTGTTCCATACATGCAGATTTCGATTTGGAGATAGATTACATCAATGGAAAAATCATGGTCATGACAGATCATTTGAAGTCAAGAAATTTTTAATTCATTTTATATATATCAGAGAGTTACAAGAGGAAGCACCAATGGAAAATTAATAATAATTGAAAGAGAGGAAAGGAAATAATTATATGTAGCCCTACATTGATTAACATGACATCTTGTAGAGAAGTCAAGGGAAGAGAAATCATTAGAGAAAGAGATACAAAATGAAAGATTAGAAGCATGCAAATAGGGGGAGACATATCTACATGGGGAGTTATAATTTTTCCCATGATGTTAAAGGAAGAGAAATAGAAGGATTATTCATAGAATATTTTTAGCAAAGGGGAAGACCCGGGGCTCAACGCTTCAACAACGCACCAAAAAAACCATAACTACTGGCCCTTTTGGCAACACCTGCGAAGCAGATGAAGTCTCACCCGAGGTAGAGGCAGGGACAGTTGCAAGAATCAAGTGTCTACAACCTAACTGGGGCACCGATCTGTGATCACAGTACTTAACAGAGCACTTAGCATTTACCATTCATTAGTATTTCACCCTTATTCACATCGCAGGTCAAAACCATAATTATAGAACAATGTGTCATTCAACAAGATCTAACACATCCAAGAACTTAGCACATAGAAGTAGATCAGATCTAGCAATTATTCACATCACTAAGCACCAAGATACTATTTCAGGTGCATCTAACAAACAAATTACAACACTAAGCATAAATTACAACAGTCACATAACAACCACAATACAAAAAGCAACCAAAACACATGATATACGTGGTTCACCCCGGTGTGGGGCTACGTCCACCATCTCTTCTTCTTATTTATTGTCTTCTGTCAATCTTTTTACATGCACAAATCCTCAAACCCTACTCCACATAGGACTTGAGATCTGCATGCACCTCACTAGATCCTCCTTCCTCGAGCTACATTCAACAAAGAGCCTTCTTACAATCACTTGCACTTAGCTCAACACACAGTATGCACAACTATTCTCACTTAGCACAACTCAACACTTAGCTTACAACTGACTTAGCAAATTATCACATAGCCTTCAACCCTACTGTGCATAGGACATGAGATTTGTGTGCATCTCACCAGATCCTCCTTCCCTGAGTTAGGTCACAACACAAAGATTTCTTACACAGTATACACACAAGCTTCTTACAGTCACTTGCAATTAGATTTGCAAGTCTCAATACATAGTATGCAAAAAGCTTCTAGATCTGCACTAAGCCAATTCTACTAGGTCTAGTACTTCCTGCATTACCTAGAGGTCTATTTATACATTACAAAAGGGGATGACATCCCATACCCATTACATAAACCCTAAAACCAAAAAATCCCTGAAAAGGGGGTGCGGTACTACGATCCCCACCTTGCCTTGTGCTTCATCTTTGACCAGGCTATCGAAGTCCCAAAAGTAATCAACATGACCAAGGTTCTTCAAAACTTGGTCAAGGGACAACAAGCCCCCAACACTCACCTGTGACTCATCCTGAGTCACTCTGATCTAGTTATCTCTACCTCAAAGACCTCGAGATTATCTCAAGATGACTTGACCTGCTGGTTCACCAGATCCTCCTGCTCAGTGAACTCCTAAATAACTTTCTTGGTCACAGGTCCTTCCAAGAGTTGTTCCACCGTCGTGACCACTTGTTCTAGATCTGCACCTTGTCCTTCAATCTCCTCAAAAAGTGTGCAAGATTGATCCTGTACTGGCTGGAGCTTCTGAGTCACTTCCATGACTTTACTCTCGATGGCATGGACTTGCTGCTAAACAATGCGCTATATGTGGGACCGTTTCATCCTCTCGACCACTGGCAATGGATTCAACTGTGCTTGCACTATTGTTGCTTGCTTCTTTGCCTCCTAGAGATGTGAATCTAGTGTCCTTAGTTCAGGTTCCTCTACAAGGCACTCATAAGTCTGTGCACTTCAATTGATGAGTTTCTTTCATTCTAAGGCCAATGTCTTAATTCTCTGGACTACGCTCTGGGCAGTTTCTTCTCTTTTGTCTCGCACTTCCTACAGAGTGCTTGGAACTGATTGTAACTAAATTTCTGTGACTCTTTGCTAGAGCTATTGAATGGCTTCAACAAGCTTGACCACTTGACTCTCCATTGGGTCTTCTTCCATCTGTTGTAATCCTATCAAAAAGCGAAGTGCTCTAGTGACTTCTTCTTTAAATACAATCTTCTATGTAAGAAGTTTTTCTTTATCCTTCTGTATTTGTGCTCTATCCTTTATGAACTTTTCTTGGAGGTCGTCTTTTTCTTGCTGCGCAAACTGATATTTCTCAAGGGATTCCTCTTTTTCTTGCTTCCATGCCTCTGTGGCCTACTCTCTTTCTTCTTGGACACGACGAAGGTGAGCTTCTGTCGCATCTGCTAGTCTGTGTAGTTGGGTAGGCTCATATCCCAACTCAATCCCTTCAGATGATGGAGGCACAGTAGAAACTGCATGGCTAGAGTAGAGGGCTTGTTGTACCCCTTTCATATCTTCTTCAATTCGATCATACATGGTTTCTTGTTTTTCTTTGTTGTGCTATAAAATATATTATGATGTATCTAATATGGCAGCGATGATGAGGTCGATGTCATCCACTGCGAGCAAAGTCTACAACTTGGGCTTACTAGCATTGGACTTCTTTTGTGATGAAGTTTTCATGGGGGGGGATTTTCTTTTCTTGGATGTCTCAGCCTCCTCGAGTGGATCCCTAAGCGGTGTTACTTCACCCTACTTCTTCTTTTATTCTTCCCCTTTGTCTTCCTCTTTATCTACTTCGTCACCTCCTCATCCTCTAGGTGAATCTAAAGAAGTTTCTTTTAATGTGATATCCAGTTCCTATACCTCTTCCTTTTTCTTCCTTTTGTTACTACTAGGTGCATCATACTCTTTGCGAGTGACCACTGGACTTTTGATGAGGTCGGGGTCAAACAGTTCTACCTGGTTGAATGGTATAAGGAACTCTGCAGGCCATTCCTTATTTATTTCTTCCATGTCCTCCTCTGTGAGCTTATAGTAGGATTGGAGCTCTTCTTTATTTTTGTCTGCGCGCATAGTGATATGAATAAAATGTCTATCTATGCGTAAATTCACAAGGGGACCGAGCTTGTGCAGGTTGATCAACGTCATACGAGGGAAAGACTCAATAGCCCTCTTCAACTGCCAGTAATAGGTGTGGAACATCGCGTTTGGATTCCATTTCTTAGCCATGTCACTCGAATACCAGAGTGTAGTGAACTTCGTAGCTAAGGGTTCGAATGGCTCAATTTCAGGTAAGGTCGCACATTCCAGCATCTTCCAAGCAATGAAGGTGATGAGGATCAACAACCAATTGAAATGGAACTCATAGCCCTGATCCTGAGCTTCGTGATAGTCTTGTTCTAACTGGCTGATGAGGTAGCTCACCCAATTCATTTGTAGCCCTTAAATTCATTTTCCCACGAGGTCAACAACGAACTCTGTGACCTACATGGGTTAGTTTTTCCTTACTAGCTTACCAGTGATCAACTAGCAGGATAGGAGAACTGCACCATTTTGGATGGAGGATACCATTTAGTCTCTCTTTGATCCGGATTATTTTCGGCACGAAATGAGAGCGGAGATATAATAAAGAAATGCATAGAGATATTGCAGATATTCAATAATATACCATAAATGTATCAGAGATGCAACCATAAACATAGATATACAGTAATACATGATTTATATTAATCAAATAAATGTATAGAGACTGTAAAAATACAGAGTGAAAGACTCGCTAGAATGGTGGTAGCTTATCTCTGAGAAGAGATGTGACGGCTACTCGCATTCACAAGAAGATGGTTACAATGAGTCTCTGAAGGCCCTTTTACAATAAAAAGGAATGCCAAAAGTCCTAGACATCCAAAAACCTAACCCTAGGAGATGAAGCGCCAAAAGTCATGTGGGCCCCGTTTGGGTAAGTTGGTGCATCAACTTCCCGGGGTCGTAAATTTTGCATATGATCTCCGTTTTAGGCGTGTGATAGCTCATTGGAAAGGTATCGTCGAGAAGATTCATTTTGGGGGCTCAATCATGCCTTTGGCTATCATTGAGAACCTTGATATCGAAAAAAATTCATTTAGGCCCTCAAAATGGCCCCGAAAGTTAAAACCTACTAAAAATAGTAAATTGCCAAAATGACCAGAAAACTATTTTGAGCCATTTGGAAAAGGTGGGTGGCCCCCGATATCCACCTGGATCAATCCTCCCTCCTTAGGAAGTAATGGTCTCCATTGCGTTGAGTTCCCGGGGGAGAGAGAAAAGCATTTGTTGAATCTGCATCTTGGTGAGTTGCTTGTCTTGCTGGAGAAGTCACGCTGCTTAGTTTGTGCAAATCTGTCACGAACCTGTGGCTGGAAGGTTTGGACCTTTTAAACCAGTCTGGATATTTTAGATGACTATGTGTAGAAGGAATATTCGTTCTTTTTTTCAACCTTGTCGACCTTCTTTTGTTGGATAGAAGGTGCTTTGGCTGAAGCTATGGTGGCTGCAGTATCCTTCTGTTCACCCTTTGAACAGATTGTGGAGAAGATGAATTTTCTAGTATGAGATACTACCTTGCAGCACTGTTTAGGTGGGGCAATAGTTGGAACTACCTTTGGTATCCTGTAGATATGACCCCCTAGAGTAATAATGACACTACGGGGTCGAGACTCATAGATAGCATGGTGTTTCCACATATATGGTTGGCCCAAGAGAACATCACAGACATCCAGTGGGGCAACATCACATAATACCTCATCCTTGAAGGGTTGGA
>ML778371.1:662502-701045 GCA_009831015.1 Picea engelmannii | reverse complement strand
GTGGGCCCCGTTTGGGTAAGTTGGTGCATCAACTTCCCGGGGTCGTAACTTTTGCATACGATCTCCATTTTAGGCATGTGATAGCTTGTTGGAAAGGTATCGTCGAGGAGATTCATTTTGGGGGCTCAATCATGCCTTCGGCTATCATTGAAAACCTCTATCTCGAAAAAACTTCATTTAGGCCCTCAAAATGGCCCCAGAAGTTAAAACCTGCTAAAAATAGTAAATTGCCAAAATGACTAGAAAACTGTTTTGAGCCATTTGGAAAAGGTGGGTGGCCCCCGATATCCACCTGGATCACTCTTTCCCTACTCACGGTATCAGAACAGGTGGAAAAGTCTCAATAGAATCAGCACAATAACAATCATCTCTTTGCGGTCTTGGATACTGACAATTCACAAAAGTGTTCTCAGTGCAACATTCAACGGGATAAATAGAAAACGTCGTAATGAATCCCTCCAATAGATAATAATTCCTCAATCAATGTAATTTCATCCATTATGGCATGGTCTCAATGGTCCAATGGCGATATTTCCGGCCATAACTATGTTTCTAGTCATTTGGGAGTGTTGGTTTAACGGTCAAGACATCTCCAACAGTCATATTGCTTCACCATGGCAAAGTGCCAATCTACATTTTTCTACTATTCCGATGAAGTTGAAGTTATGCAAGCCTTCCTTTTGTGAGGTTCTCTCTGGAACTTCCTGTAGTTTTTCTAACTTTTCTTTCTTCTTGCTAAGCTTTCTAGATTTATTTCCTGTGATCTGAGTCACCAGGTCCTTTTTTCCATTTTGATTCTTATCTGCTCTTGGTATAGTAATTTTTCACTACTGAGGATCTTTCATAGGGTTCGATGGTAACACTTCTTTTCTTTCTGGAGTAGGTGCTCTACTCTCTTGTATGAACAAGTGTTTCTAGTCTTCCTGTGTTCTTTCAACTTCAACAGCCCAGTCTTTGGCCCTTAGTTGCTTCAACTTGTCCTCTTGTTCTTTCAGTAAGTGAGATACTCTTCTGGCCATGAAATCTCTTAGTTCTTTCTTTTTCTATTTCAGAGCTTCCTCTTCTTCTTTTTTGCGAACCTGATCTTTCTCAATCAAGGTTTTTCCTAGAAAAGTAGCAAATGGGGCGTTGTTCTCAACAAACTTAACAACCTCAAATTCTTACTCTGTTGAAGTTCCATGAGAACTCATAGGTATCTGGGTAAGTCTTCCACATAGGGTTATCAATTTTCCGTTAAACAATCCTATGCCTCTCAATGAAGGAATCATAACAGGCTTTCAAAAAAATTCCCAAGTTCTTTCTGTCATGATATTCACCTTTGTTTCCTCATATAGAACACAGTCTATGTTGAAGTATCCTTTTCTTGTTTCTATGCACTTCTCTTTTAAGATCTCTGATAAGTTGACGTCTCTATGGTCATTCAGGGTTTATTTCATATGTACCAATATAATCTCTGATTCTTTCTTGGGTTCTATCATATTCTTAGTCTCTTGAATTTTCTCATGGTTTTCTTGTCTCATATTCATCTTTTTAACTTTAACAATCATTCTAGGGAAATACAAAACTTCATGATCCATAGCTTTACAACAAAGACAAATAGGACCTCTACCATGGCATTCGTTAGCAGGATGTCCCGGTCTTCTGCAACTGTAACAAAGAGTTAATCCTCTCTTTCTTTTAAATGATCCCCAACCTTTTATGTACTGCGCACTGGCATCACAGTATTGAACCTGCAAAAATTTATTTCTAGGATCCTGCATCCATTTGTTAGTCCAAACATTCTTTCTATGCATATTGACATATATTTCACTATTTCTAATAGATCTACTCATATCTAATCTTCTTTCTTCTGGTTGTGCCCTAGTTTTTAAGCTAGGACAAAATCTATCAAGCATACCTAGATTCATTCTTTCGAAACAAAAAGTTTCACTTATCTTACCTTTTTGAGAGCACAAATATTTAAGATCTTACCTCTTTCCTTTAGATCAAACTTCCCTTCTTAGCATAGAGCTTCACAATCAGGTAGAATACTGCCACTATAGCAGCAGATCTATGCACAAATATTTTTCTTTTCTTTAGTTCCCAACAATCACAGTTTCATGTCCCAAAAATAGAACCATTTGTTGGCATAGGGGAAGACATGGGGTTCAACACTTCAACAACACACCAAAAAAACCCTAACTACCAACCCTTTCAAAAACACCTGCAAAGCAAATGAAGTCTCACCTGAGGTAGAGGCAGGGTTGGTTGTAGGACTCAAGTGTCTACAACCTAGTTGGGACACCGATATGTGATCATAGTACTTAACAAAGCACTTAGCATTTAACATTCTTTAGTATTTCACCCCTATTCACATCACAACTTGAAACCCTAATTACATAACAATGCGACATTCAACAAGATCTAACACATCCAAGAAATTAACACATAGAAGTAGATCAGATCTAGCATTCATTCACATCACTAATCACTTAGCTACTATTTTAGATACATCTGACAAATAGATTACAACACTAAGAATAAATCACAACAATCACATAACAACCATAATGCACAAACCAACCACAACACAGGATATACGTGGTTCACCCCAGTGTGGGGCTACGTTCACCAACTCTTCTTCTTCTTTATTGTCTTCTGTCAATATTCTTACATGCATAGAGCCTCAAACCCTACTTCGCATAGGACATGAGATCTGTGTGCACCTCTCCAGATCCTCCTTCCCTGAGCTAGGTTCAGCAAAAATCCTTCTTGAAATCACTTGCACTTATCTCAACACATAGTATGCACAACTATTCACACTTAGCACAACTCAACACTTAGCTTACAACTGACTTAATACGTTATCACATAGCCTCCAACCCTACTCCGCATAGGACAAGAGATCTGCATGCACCTCGCTGGATCCTCCTTCCCTGAGTTAGGTCACAACACAAAGACATCTTACATAGTCTGTACACAAGATTCTTACAGTCACTTGCACTTAGCTTTGCAAGTCTCAACACACAGTATGCACAAAGCTTCTAGATCCGCACTAAGTCGGTTCTACTAGGTCTAGTACTTCTTACATTGCCTATATGTCTATTTATACATTACAAACGGGGCCTAAGCATGGGTAAACCCATGGGCTGACATCCCATACCTATTACATAAACCCTAAACGAAAAAAGGCCCTAAAAAGGGGGCGAGATCCCATGATCTCCTCTTCACCTTCAACCATCCTGTCGAAGTCCCAAAAATGGTCAACATGACCAAGGTTCTTCAAAACTTGGTCAAGGGCGAACAAAGATATACTTTCATGGGAAGTAACATAAGGAGAGAAACATATGAAGAGAAAGAACAAAGGATTGGAAAGAGATAGAGAGAACATATGCATGAAGATAGGGGAAGAAACCCCAAGGAGAGAGATACTTTTCCATTGACGTCAAAATGGGTGAGTGAGAAACATTGATGAGGAGCTATGGTCATATGGGGAGCATGAGTGTTGGAGCATCAATGTATCCATCTATGTTTCCATAAATGTAGGTGTTTCCATCAATGACAAAGGGGGAGATTTTTGGATACTTGGTTTGAATAGTTTGTTGTCATCGATGTTAACCTTTTGATATTGATTTAAACCCTTGGAGAAGTCCATAATCCCTAGAGATGTGGTTGAGATATATGAATAGTTAGTTTTCACTAATGGAGTGGTTGACGTTAACATATGTGTTGGGTGCATTTGATGAAGTCTACATGTATCCCCGAAGGTATGGTCATGGAACTCAGAGTTGATCGACCCACAATTTATAGAGGAATAAATACATGAAGGCAAATGTAGTTTCAGTTAAGACACTCATAGATGGATAGTACGTTTCATTCTATTTCCAGTGATAGGTGGTATGTCACGTGGCTCCTTACAGTTGAGGAGATATGGCTTTGTAAAGATTAGAGGACCCTTAAGAATAATCTAGAATGTAATACCCCTATGCGGATCCCAAAGTCTAAATATCTATGTAATTATACTTCACTTATAAGATGGTGAGCTGATAGGACACATTTTTGGTTTGGTTATGTGTGCATTAAGTTAGTGCATGAAAATATCACACCAAAAGGGTGCGTGCAGTTGTAAAATGATTCATCGCGCAGTTTAATGTTTGGTGCAAACCTGTGTAACTACACAAGAATGTGTTAAGAACCAAATATCAAAATAACATAAAAAACCTCAGAATAAGTACTCAATGTCCTCACAAAGAGATAATTTTAGATATCAATCCTCTTCGAGGGGGAAACCTCCTTATATGCCACATAAATTTACAAATACAAGATGATTCTAAATAAAAAGGTCTCCTTGGTATATATAGGAGACTAGGAGGTACAATTACAACTAATGGAACCAAGCCAACATAAATAAAATAACAATACTAATGTAATATGCCCCAATTAAGGGGTAATGTGCCACTATTTAGGGCTTAACATGCCCCTCCCCTTCAGACATTTGTTTTCCACAACGCTTGAGTAATTATGGATTCTTTTGTATAAAAGAATCATCTTCCCAAGTGGAATCTTCAGCATGTCGTTTCCTTCACTTAATGAGATACTCTGAAATGAATTTATTCCTCAACTGGTGAATTCATGTGTTAGTGATAGCTTTAGGTTCCAATATTATTTTTCCTTCCTTGTCAAGTTCTAGAAATATAGTTTGAACTGGGATCTTGTCACCTAAAACCTTATCTAATCATGAAACATGGAAAACATGGTGTACTCACGAGGATGCAGACAACTCCAATTTGTATGCCATAGTACTGGTCTTTTGCAACACCTTACAAGGGCCATAGTAATTTGGTGATAATTTATTATCCTTCTTATCTTTCTTGAGGGACATCTATTTGTATGGTTTTAGTATTAAAAATACCCAATCCCCTACTTCAAAACTCATTTCACTATGATGTTGATCTTCTTGTTGTTTCATGTGATTCTGTGTCATTGTCAGGTTGTCCTTTAAGAGTTGGATAACTTGTTTTTGATGCTCGATGTGACCTTCCACTGCTTGAACCTTAGATTTTTTTTTTAGAGAAGAAGTGATGGAAGGTGGGTTATATCCATACAGTGCCATAAATGGTGTCATTTTTTTGTAGTATGAAAGGAAGTGTTATACCACCATTCTGCCAAGGGTAACCACTTGAACCATTGTGTTTGTTTATCAGAGACAAAGCAACGAAGGTAGACTTCCAGTCATTTTTTCACTATCTCGGTTTGTCCATCATATTGAGGATGATAAGATGAGATATGAGCCAATTGAGTACCCAAACAAGAAAACAATTTTGTCCAAAAATGTCCAGTGAAGATGGGATCTCTTTCACTTACAATAATCTTTGGGCTTTCATGTAGATTTTGAATCGTCTCTATGAATGTGGTGGCAATTGTACTAGATTTGAAATGATGAGAGAGTGCACAAAAGTGTGCATACTTGGTAAGTCTATCAACAATCACCATGATGACACTCTTTCCTTCATACTTTAGTAATCCTATGATGAAATCCATGGAAACCTCCCCCCATCGTTGTATTAGGATGGCTAATGGTGGTAAAAGACCTAGGGTCTTAATTGTTTACACCTTATTTTTTTGGAAAACCAAACATTCTTCCACAAACCTTTGATTATTAGTTTTAAGGCCATCCCAAAAAAAATGCTTCTTGACCCTATGGTTGGTTTTTAAAATCCTAAGTTCCCTCCTACCGGAGAGGTGTGAAATTTCAAGAGTACATTTTGTTTCATTTGGGAGTTCTTACATAAATATAAGTGATATTTGTACCATAATGAACCATTTTTCCATGTAAATGTATCTGATGCACTCGAATCTTGATGCATCCTTTGAATGAGATTCGACACGGTTTCATTATTATTCCATTCATCCCTCTCTTCTGTTATGCAATCGGGTTGGATGATTGAGATAGCACAGAGAAAGGCCTCAACATCTTCATCCTTTATTGAGAGTGCATATTTCACAACATTTTTCTTCCATTTTTTGTAGATGATTTCAAAATCACAACCCAACATCTTGGTCACCCATTTTTGTTGGTCTTCTGAAGATGGCATTTGTTCCAAGAAGTATTTAAGACTATCATGATTTTTTTTGACCTTGAAGTGTCTACCTATTAGGTAAGGGAACGATTGCTTCAAATCATGTAGTATTTCCATGATTTTCTTCTCATAAATGGGTTTGTGTAAGTCCTTTCTCTTGAGTGGATGAATTTAAAAATCAAGGGGCCTTCCTTCTTGCATTAGAACAACACCAATGCCATTTCCTAAGGCACAACACTCCATAATAAAGGTTTTTGTGAAGTATGGTGTCATCAAGACATGAGCTTTGCACATCACCTCTTTATGTTTTTCAAAAGCTTGAGTTGCCTCTCGAGTCCATGAAAATGCATCCTTCTTATTTAATGTCGTTAAAGGTGCTTCTATTCTTCCATAGTTCCGAACAAACTTGCAGTAGTAACCTGTCAAACCTAAAAATCCTTTAATATTCTTCAATGTTTTTGGAATGATCTAGGCCATCATGGCCTTAATCTTGTTAGGGTCTATCTTGACACCTTCATTAGATACAATATGACCAAAATACTATACCTCCTTCACCCCAAATAATTTTTTTTATGGTTTGGCATATAGTTGATCCAGGTGGATATTGGTGGCCACCCACCTGTTCCAAATTACAATTGGCTCATTTGGTCATTTTTCAGTTCAACACGTTTCTCTATAGTGGAGAAATTTATTTATATTTGTGGGTTCTGCATTTATGGGGCAGTCTTGAATCCCTACACAACATCTGGGTGGATATTGGTGGCCTCCCACCTATTCCAACTGGCTTATTTTGGAAGTTTTCATGTCAGTACATCTTTTTGTACTTCTAGCACCATTTTGGGTGTCTAAACAATTTTTCTTGGATTTCCATATTCAAATTATAGATGAAGTCAGAATTTGACAACATACTACATATATCTTGAAAATACCTTTTCAATGGGATATCACATGCCTAAAATAGAGATCGTATGCAAACGTTATGACCCCAAGAAGTTAATGTACTAACTTACCCCAACGGGGCCCACATGACTTTTGGCGCTTCATCTCCTAGGGTTAGGTTTTTGGATGTCTAGGTTTTTGGCATTCATTTTTATCATAAAAATGTCTTAAGAGCCTCATTGTAATCATATTCTTTTGAATGAGTGTAGTCGTCACATCTATTCTCATAGATAAAGTTTCCACCATTCTAATGTGTCTTGCACTCTATATTTTTATAGTCTCTGTACATTTCTTTCATTAATAGAAATAATGTGTTGTTTTATTTATTTGTTTCTGGAACTTTTATGTGTATTTCATTGTAATATCTCTTCTTTCATTTCGTTATGAAAATAATCCATATCAATAGTTTTTTCTCCTTTTGTAGTTGTAGCACCTTGTCAACATGTCTAACATGATCATCCCAAGACTTACTATAAATTAGTATATCATCAAAAAATACTGTCAAAAATTTTCGAAGGAAGGGTTGAAAATGTAATTCATAAACCCTTGGAATGTGGAAGGTGCATTCGTAAGGAAAAAAGGCATGACCAAAAATTTATAATGGATTTCATGAGTTCAAAATGTTGTTTTTGGGATATATGCTTCCTTCATTCTAATCTAATGATACCATGAACAAAGATCCAACTTTGTGAAGTAGATTGCTCCATGTAGTTCATCTAACAATTCCTCAATGACAGGAATGGGAAACTTATCTTTAATAGTGATCTTGTTGAGCTCTCTATAATATGGACACATATGCCATGAGCCCTATTTATTGAGTACCATTACCACTGGTGCAGAGTAAACACTTTTTCTAGGTCTAATAATACCAATCTCTAACATTTCTTCAACCATACGCTCAATTTCGCTCTTTTGGGCATAAGGTTATCTGTAAGGCCCAATGTTAGGAGGATCACTCCCAGGAATCAGGTGAATATCATGATCATGATTTAGAGTGGTTGGAATACCTCTGGGAATATCTTCAAATACTTTGGAATATTTAAAAATGATCCCTTGGAGATCTATGGGAATAGATGGATTAGATGTTTGACGATATAGTGAGCATTGTTGCACAATTACACCATGATTCCCCCTTTTCAATAATTTTTTCATGCCATTAGATCTTATCACCTTACTTGGTTTCCCTGTGATACTCCTTAACTCAATCTCCTTTCCTTCCAATGAAAATTTTATGAAAAGTTCTTCAAAATTAAAAGCCATTGTTCCCAATGATTGTAACCATTGGAATCCTGGTATGACATCAACACCACCCATGGGTATATCAATCATTGGACTATTCATTAAATATTCCCCCATAGTAAGATTGATCATATGTTATTTTCCTAAGAAATTGATAATTCCTCCATTTTCAATCATTACTTGAAACTCTGTCCTTGGATATATAAAACAATTGATAGCTTTGGCTAATTTATAGTGAATGAAATTATGCATACTAACAAAATAAATTAGGACTATTACCTTTTTCTTTTTGATATATCCTTCGATCTTGAGGGTTTGAGGAGTGCTAAGTCCATTCAATGCATTACATGATATCATGGGAGTCAATTGTTCAAAATAAATATCTTCTACGTTTTCATCTTGAGTTGGTTCTTGTTCTTGTTGTTCTTCCTCTTCACAATCTATGTAGAATAATTTCTTCTCACTGCATGTATGTCCCTTTCTATACCTGTTGTCACAATTAAAGCATAAAAAATTTTCTTTTCTTTCCTTGAATTGTTGAGGTGTCAACTTTGTAGGTTGATGTGTTTTAAAAGAAGGAACATTATTCTCTCGATAGATGTTAGGAGTGGTCCTTCTAGTATCCATAGCCATATTTTTACTTTCAACATTTCTCATCGTCCTAATTGCATTCTCTAATGATTTGGGTTCCCAAAGGAGAACCTCATGTTGAATCTTATCCTTTAAAGTTCCTATGAATACATCAATTAGGTGCTCATCTGGATTATCCGTTACTTTTATATTCAATCTTGGGAAGTTCTCAATTTTCTCCGCAACTGAACCCTCTTTCTTGAGATTTCTCAATTGGATAAAGAAGGTATTGCTCTTTGTATCCTCATAGTGTGCTATCATTTCTTCTGTGAAAATTGCCCAAGTGACAAGTGATTTGCGAGAAAAAATCCATTGATACCACACAAATTGATTGGGTTCTAAATATAAATAAGAAATTTGTACCTTTTCGGTTTGTGGCACATCATGTCGATCAAAGAACTTCTGCATCTAAACTATCCATGTGATTGGATCCTTCCCATCAAACTTCCTCATATTGATCTTAGGAAAGTGGTTGGTCTTCAACCCAAAGTTGGAGTTTCTCCAGTCTTGATTCATCTTCCTTGTGTCCTCATCATGAATTTCATGGGATACATTTTCACTTTTAGGTGGCCTCTCTTTTAGGAAATCTTTCAATCCTTCCATGATCTCCCTTTTTAAACCATCCAACTTAGTATCCATTATTTCCTCCAACTTAGATTCAGTTGAATCCATCATCCCTTGTATTTCATATTTTGTTATTGTCTTATTTTTTAAATCATTTATGTACCTGTGCATTTCTTCACCTTCATCAAGAGTCTAAGTAGGACTGTCTGAAGGATTATTTGGTGTAGAAGTTCCCTTTTATGGTGGCATGTTGGGAAAGTATCACTTTTAAACCTTGATTTAGAGGTGGTTCTTATAGATGATCTTTCTTCTGTTGTATCTCCAAAATTTTGGCCCTTTTGGCTCTGAAAATTTCGTTCTGTAGTTCTATGATATGTCATCTTTGCAATGCCATAGGTCTGATCAAAATTAGATGTGCCAAGTGGAAGTTATGGTAACTTCCCCACACCTTGCTGATTTTTTTCCCTTCTAGAAGAGTGTACCTATAAAGCGTTCCAAGAGAACAATATATCATATTTTATACTGAAACTTGCACAAAAAATAATATAGACTATCCACTATCCAATGCAACTTGTTTCACTTAATTTGGATACTCATTGAAGACGATATCATTGTTTTACCCGGAACACATGTTTGATACTAATTAATATTACTAGTCAGATACCCTATCTTAAATAGGGTCTATCTACAAAATTAGGATGAGCCAAAAGCTGAAATTGTTATCAAAGATACCTTGATAATTTATATGAATATCCTCCAAGTTTCAGGATCTGAAACGCCAGAGAAACAATTTTATAGTGCAAATTCTATGATGACTAAATTCAGGATGATTCCAGCAGCCTATCTTACATAGGATATATCTCTGAACGTATAAGGCATGGGGATCTTAAATTTGAACCCCAACTACCTTGATCCGTCTAATAAATATCCTCCAAGAAGTTGCTTCTGAAACATCGTAGAAACAAAGTTATAGAAAAACTTCCAAGGTGTCTCATATGCAACAGTGAAACCCCAAGACCTTAAGCTCTGATACCAAATGTTAAGAACCAAATATAAAAATAGCATAAAAAATATCAGAATAAGTACTCAATGTATTGACAAAGAGATAATTTTAGATAACAAGCCTCTTCGAGGGAGAAACCTCCTTATATGCCACATAATTTTAAAAATACAATATGATTCCAAATAAAAAGGTCTCCTTGCTATATATATTAGACTAGGAGGTACAATTACAACTAATGGACCCAAGCCAACATAAATAAAATAACAATACTAATGTAATATGCCCCAATTAAGGGGTAATGTGCCACTATTGAGGGCTTAACAGAATGACACACTGACAATGAAACAACTTAATAAATGCAACGCACAAGTGTTAGTGTGAAAGGATGGTGCACTGGAGGAATAAGCACCCAACCTGGTTGAAGTGTGCACTATCTTAGTGTGCAGGTATTGAAGACCATATAATCCTTTTGAATATAAGTCATGAAAGAACACACACCTGTGTAAGGGAACGAGGGCGACACACTGAAAGTAGAGTGTGTGCATCCCAAAAGTTTTGTGTGCACTAGTTTAGTGCACAAGATTTATGTTTTGAGGCTAGTGACCCTAGATGTAACATATCAATACTGCAATACTAATAATGTAAATGTAATCACAAGAAAATTTAATGAAAATACATCATTGCGGAAGACCAACCATGTAAATTATAATGGGGAGCTTAAAATCCACTAGCTGAGGTTAAGCGGGCTGGGTTAAAGGAGCTTAAAACCAAAAAGGAATATTATATTAATATTTGTTTAAAAAGAATAAAGTAAGGATATATTATTATATCCTAAGTCCTAAGGAGGGGAAGTGTGGACTGAAGGGAGTTCTCAAGGAAAAGTGTCATGTTGGGAAAATGCATCTAGAGAGTTTGGAATTAGTACTCTTTTCTGATCATTCGACGAACACGAGAGGAAAAAAGGAGCTCATGGTTCTAGCATAGAGAAGAATGTGATTGTCATTGAACTTGATTTTTACTATGACTAGTATGATAATTATTGTCACAGATATATGTATATGGCCTATCTTGGAGAGTTAATATGGAAGAGGTAGTTTCTCTAGCCTGTGGGAGATTGCATTATCTCCAAGTGAGAGAATTGCTGGGAATTATTTCCCAAGGTACCAAACTACAACGACAGGGCTTTAAGACTTCATGCCCGGGATGTTGTTGAAGCCCTGTAAGGGAAGTGGGGAAGCCGAAGGACTATTGAGTAGAGAAGGGGCACACTTCCTGGGGTGGGAAATGCATGTGGGGAATGAGAGATTGTAGGCTGTCAATGTGAATTGACATCTGTGACGAACTTTCTTGTAATCGAGTCACCTGTGACTGAGTTTCCTATGACCAAGTTCCTGTTGAGTGAGAGACTTTAGCCTGGTTGAGAACCCTTACCCAAGTGGATTTTATCCCCAACTCAGGGGTGACCCACTATTGAGATTTATGAATAGTGTGGTATAAGGTTGAGAGAAACATGGAAGGTTTGCCAGCATTTGGTGTCTTTATTGCAAAGATAAGTGCCAAATTGTGTGTTAAATCTTGTTTATAATAATATTTACGCAATTACTGTCATGGATTTATGTTATTGATGCTGCGTGTATAATTCTGTTATGATTGTATATAATTCTTTTATGAATATCTATATAATCATGTGTTGTTAAGTATTTATATCATTTAATAAGTGAATAAGTTGTGTTAGACCAATTTCGATGGAATTGTTGATAAATTGGTATCAGATTTGTAACATCCCACTCTATTGAGCCTACTTTTATTGACATATTCTTTGAAGACACTTGCGTTCAAGTGATCCGGTTATGGTATATTATGATTTGTTTTGATTATGGGTTATATATGATTATGATGATGTGTTGTGACTTATTTTTATTTTGATGTATATGTATTAGCAGATTCTATTGACGATTTTTCTTGAGCGTGAAAGACACATGACATGTTATGGATGCTGATGGAATTAATGAACTTCTTTGGACTCTGAATTGAGTTAGGGAGTGGATTGTATTTGCTTGAGTATTTAATTTTACGCACATGTGCCATATCATTTATTACAGTATAATTTATGTATATGGATTATTGACATTGTTTTTGTTAATGGATGCAGGCTTCGTGATGCTTGCTAATTCGACTCACATAAGGAGTAAAGAGGCCATGCGCAAAAACTAGAAATTTGAGGGAAAGGTGTGGCAACGTCCCTATCACATCCTACTAGCACTCCAACCATGATATGAATTGTAGGTTAACGATTACCTAGCTCAATAGGTCCACAATGTCCTGAGGGTGGACTGTGACTGTCACTCACAAATATTTCTAAGGAGCGTGCAATAAGGTAGAGTCCTTATTCCTTAGAAGCCCTTAGTCTCTCACAAGGTTGACTGAATAGAGTGTTTACTCCAAGGTTCATACAAACTTCAAAAACGATTTTAAGGCGAGTGGCACCCTTGGCGCATAGAGTTGCATCTTGAAGGGAACATCGCGTAACTAAAACATGAGCCAATAAATCTAGGTGTCCTAGGAAACATTGACATGATTGGACCTTGTTAGAATAAAATAATTAATTAAACAATAAATTATTAATTATAAATTCTAACAAAATTATAAGCCTAAGTCTAAGTCTAAATTAAGTAAAGGACTAAATGAATTATGACATAAGTTAAAAGATTGAGAATATAATCAAAATCTAGGAAAAAGGGGAATAAAATTTGAAGGTTGGATAAAATTCACATGTGTGCATGGAATTTATAAAATGTATTTTAAAAATAGAAGAAATAATAATATGAGAGAATATGAGTACACATGGAATAGAATCTTGAGTCAACCTACCACTAGTCTAACCAAAAGAAGACTCATAATCCAACTCTAATTAAGATCTAGTTAGGAGACACTCATTAAATGAAAATTTGGGGAACAAAGGGACAAGAGAAAAAATAGGAACACATTGGAGAATGTAAGGGAAATTGGTTTTTTAAGTAAAATAAAATTGGTAATTACTTGTGCAAGTGTGCATGAGGACATGTATCATTGGAGATTTCTTTATAAAACAAATGTGGTAGAATGGAAAAGGGTGCACTTATTCTTGGTAATGTTATGGTGCCAAAATTTTGTGGATTGTATTTTACTTTTGAGAGTTGGGATACCAAGCTTGTGGAAAGAGTGAAAGCTCTTCATTGTGAGGTAAGACTTGGAGATATTGTTTGTTGGTTTCTAGTGTGCAGCTTGGGGGGCTAAGGGGGAAGAAGAGTACCCCTAGTGTTGGCTGGGAGGTATTGGTAAAATTTCGGTGATTAGCAAGCAGGAGTGCAGAAGGAGCGCCAGTCTTCACTGGTTCCAATATTATATTTCTAAATTATTTTGTTGTAATAAGAGTAGATTTTGTATGTATGAATTGTTAAAAAATTCCGGGAACTAAATTATAGAGTCACGCAAAAAAATTAAATTCATATCTAGGAATGGATGTTCCTTATTGATAAATTGTGAAGCAAAGAGAAATGCAGAGAGAAAGAATAGAACAGTATATTGGAATGTATGAAGAAGAGATTGTTAGAAGATATACAATGCAATGGGAGATGGATGAGCTAAATAGGCTCAAGCAAGACAAAAATAGAAAGTACAGTTGTCCAGTACAACTGCCAGTGTACAGTTAGACTATTGAGGTTATATTATGTTTAACACTCCCTCTTAAACTCAACAGTTACAATCATCAGCACTAATTATGCCTAAGTGTTGTCTCTGAAAATAAAAAATGGATTTTCCCAGTGGCTTTGTAAAAATATTAGCAAGCTGATCTCTAGAACCACAAAATTGTAGTGCAATATCCCCATTATTGACTAGCTCGCGTATGAAATGAAACTGAGTGTCAGTGTGTTTACTTTTCTTGTGAAACACATGGTTCTTGGATAAAGCAATTGCCGATGTATTGTCACAGAAAATAGGAGTTGGATCCTTTTTTGTATGTGACATATCTTTCAATATTCTTCTCAGCCATACAGCTTGACATGAAGCTGAGGTAGCAGCGACATACTCTACCTTTGTAGAAGATATTGAAACAATTGGTTGTTTCTTTGATGCCCATGAAATCAGGTTCGTGCCCAGTTGAAAAACATGTCCAGATGTGTTTTTCCTGTCATCTAGGCTGCCTACAAAATCACTGTCTGTGTAACCAAAAAGTTGATTACTATCAGATTTAGTGTACCATAAGCCAAAATTGAGAGTTCCTGCAACATATCTCAAAATTCATTTTGCCATTTTCCAGTGCGAATCTTTGGGTGATTCCATGAATCTGGAAACAAGGCTGGCTGCATACATAATGTTAGGCCTAGTTGTTGTAAGATACAACAAACTGCCTACTAAACTTTTGTACAGGGTAGAGTCCACAGTAGGACCTTTGTAATTCTTGCTCAATTTTGTGCCTAATGGTATGGGGGTTTCTGCTGGATTGCATCCTTGCATGTAAAATCTTTTGATGATGTTTGCTGCATACTTTTGCTGACAAACAAAAATGCCTTTGGCTGATTGATGAACCTCAATCCCTAAAAATTATTTCATTATGCCAAGATCTGTCATCTCAAACTCAGATTGCATGGCATGTTTGAAATCTGTTAACTCAATATTTTCTATGTAGATCATGTCATCAACATATAAACATACAATTAGAATTTTACCATGGTGATCTATTTTGGTGTAAAGAGTTGGCTCATTTTGGCTTCTGCTGAAACCATTTTTGATCAGATAAGTGTCAATTTTGCTGTACCAAGCTCTTGGAGCTTGTTTTAAGCCATACAAGGCTTTCTTCAACCGATACACTTTGGCTGGGTGCTCTTGGAATTCAAATCTAGGTGGTTGATCGACATAAACTTCTTCTTCTAAGAAACCATTCAAGAATGCTGACTTGACATCCATCTGGTATACTTACCATTTGTGTTGTGCTGCTATGGCCAATAGAGTCCTTACAGTGTCTAATCTTGCTACTGGAGCAAAAGTTTCACCATAATCAGTACCTGGTTGTTTTGATAATCATTTGGCAACAAGTCTTGCCTTGTGCTTTTCAATCTGTCCTTTTTCATTGAGTTTAGTTTTGTAAACCCACTTGACACCAATACTTTTCTTGTGAGTTGGCAAATCAACAAGATCCCATGTCTTGTTTTGCTCAATGAAGTCAATTTCTTGGTTCATGGCTTGAACCCAATGTGGCTCCTTAGCGGCTTCCTTAAAGGATGTAGGTTGACATGACATTAAAGCAAAAAGATTGTGTTTCTCAAAGTCATCCAACTGCTGATGGATTTCTCTCAAACTTCAAGTTCTCTGATTTTGTGGTTCATAGAATGTTTCTCTGCTAGAAGTTGAGTTATCCTGAGAATTTTCAGGTTGTCTTTGTACTTGCAATCTTGGAAGAGTAGTTTGAGGTACTTGTTGTCTTGAGTTTTTTGCATTTTCAAAACTTGGCAGCAATGGATTTTGACTGTCCACTTGCTGATTTTCTGAATCATTCTAGAATTGATTTTCCAGAAATTGTACATCTCTGCTGAGAATTAATTTCTTGGTGATGGGATTGTAAAGCCTATAATCTTTATATGTTTCACTATATCCAGTGAAAATACATTTCTCACTTCCGTCATCAATTTTCTTCCTTAATTCGGAAGGTATGTGAGCATATGCTATGCATCCAAATGTCCTTAGATGTGCAACATTGAGCTTTGTCCCACTCCATGCTTTTTGGGGAACTTTCATCTTTAGACTTGTGGTTGCTAATCTATTCAGGAGATAAACTGAGCATGCTACTGCTTCAGCCCAAAATGTATTTGACAAGTGTTTCTCTTTAAGAAGTGTTCTTGCCATATTCAGTATTGTTTGATTTTTCCTTTCAGCGACTCCATTCTGTTGTGGAGTATACCTGGCTATTGTTTGCATGATAATGCCTTGAGATTTGCAGAAGTTTGCAAATTCTCTGAAGTTGTATTCTCCTCCTCCATCTGACCTGAGTGCTTTGATATATTTGCCACTCTGTTTTCCATCTTCTGCCTTGAATTCTTTGAATTTTGCAAAAGTTTCAAACTTGTGCCTGAGAAAATAGATCCATATTTTTCTGCTGAAATCATCAATAAACGTTAGAAAGTAAAAACTACCACCTATTGACTCTGTTTGCATTGGTCCACATAGGTCGGTGTGAACAAGTTCAAGATGATATTTGGCTTGATTGGAAGACTGTGGAAAACTAGTTCTCTTATGTTTTCCAAGTATGCAAGACTCACATGGGGGAATTTGCTCTTTAAAGATAGGTAGACCTTTGACCATGGAGTTTTTCTGAAGAAGACTTAGACTCTTAAATGGTAGATGTCCAAATCTTGTATGCCAAACCATTGTTTCATTCAGGGTGGATGCACTTTGTGCATATGGTTGACTCAGATTTGTAGTTTTGAGGGTAAGGGGAAACATCCTATTTGGAGTCATATGGATTTCATAAATCAATTTTCTGCTGGGGATTTTGTCATATATCTTACAAGATGTTTCCTCAAAAAGTACCTTATAGCCATGTTCAATGAGCTGTCCTACACTTAGCAAATTATGTTTTAAATCTGGAACATGATAGACATTGTATATGTCTTTCTTTACATTCTGTTTAGTAAGAATAAGAACAGTTCCTTTTCCTTGAACTTTGACTAAATAATCATTTCCAAGTGTAATATCAGATGAGATTGAAGAATCAAATCATGAAAGTAATTCTTTGTTACCTGTCATGTGATTGCTGCATCCACTGTCCAACAACCAGAGATCTTTAGGTTGTTCTTCAGTCTTGTGGCATGAGAGAAACATACCTCTTGAGGTGTCTCCCGTATGATTTGACACATGTTCTCTGCTTGAGATCTGATCTTCTTGCTTCTTCCTGCATTCAGATTCATAGTGCCCATACTTTTTGCAGTAATAGCATTGTATGCTTGTTTTGTCATTTGATCTTCTCCCTCTACCTCTTTGAGGCTGGAAATTCTGATGTTGATTTTGTTGTTGTTGCCTTTGACCTTGGAAATTTTGATTCGGATATTGTTGTCTATTTCCTCCACTAAAGTGAGATTTACTTTGATTGCTACCTCTTCCTTGGTGACCTCTACTTCTTCCTCTGCCTCTCCCTCTGTTGAAGGAGAATTGAGTTTTGAAATCGTTGGAGATTGACTCATCTGTAAGATGCAGTCTAGTCTCATGTGTCACCAGAGAACCAATTAATTCATTTGTTGAAAAACTTGACAGATCCTTGGATTCAAGGATTGCTATTACAACCATTTCAAATTTCTTGGGTAAACTTCTGAGAATTTTCTCAACAATTCGTTGATCAGTGATGGTTTCACCAATCAGTCTGATCTGGTTCATGATTCCCATGACTCTGGTCATGAACTGATCCATAGTTTCGGACTCTGTCATCCTTAGAGTCTTGAATTGCGTCCACAAGGTCTTCAGTTTAACTGTTTTGACCCTGCCATTTCCTTGGTAGGAAGATTTAAGGATGTCCTAGGCTTGTTTGGAAGTACTAGCACCTGTGATTTTTGAAAAGATCGAGTCATCCACAGAATTTTGAATCCAAAATTTAGCTTTATTTTCTCTGTTTCTTTGCGTTGCCTGAGCAATTCGCTGTGGATTTGTCATGGCAGTGAGGGAGGTTGGATCTGGTTCCACATATCCAAGATCCACTGGTTCCTAGCACTCTTGTTCTTGCAAAAATGATCTCATTCGAAGAGACCAAAAATCGTAATTCTTTCCCAGAAGAATCGGACCCTGAGTTGGTCCTAAGTTGCTAGATGACGCCATAAAAAAAATTTCAGAAAAAACAGAGGGAAATTTCGTATTTACCTCCGATCGCCAATTTGTCGATTTGTTGATGGCCGAAGGGAGCTTATCGGGCTTCAATTGACCTTTAGTCTCCTTGCAATGTGACCACATGCCTTATTGTTAAAGCGCTACGGGCTTTTCCAGCTCTTTGACTTTCAAATCACCGAAATGCGAAAAAATTGCCTTTGGACAATTCAATGGTCTAGATCTTCTTGTGATCTAACGGCCCAAATCTTATCGGGATATCGTGAATCAGGATTTCGCGAGTTCTGATGACGAGTTCTTTTGAATCCTCAATGCCCCGATCTTCGATTTACCGATGGCGCTGTCCTTTCGAGACTTTTCCCGATTGCTTCGATCTGCGCCACGCATCCTCCTATGATGGACGGTCCTGATCCCTTCTCGCGATATTGAGACTTCAAATGCATCGGATGTCTCGTTGTTAGGATCTGTGATTTTTCGAATCCCATAATGCCGGTGGAATTGATTCCTGCCACGCATCCCAACAGATGGACGGCTCAAATCTGCGTCGGGGATTTTAATGTGGAGATTCCCGATCCCACGATTTTGACGAGATGACATCAGCTAGGCCCCACGACGGAGTTTACCTCCTGTCGGGATTTCGGACTTCGGAGTTCCAAAATGCTCATGCTTCTTGTCCTCAGGATTTGCGATTCGCCGAATCCCGATGTGCCGATGGACTCTCCCCTGTCGGGACTTTTCACGAGCCCTCGGATTTACGCCATGCGTCCCCGAAAGATGGATGGTCTGCGTTGTTTCGCGAGTTCGTGACTTGCAACTCCAGATTTCTCTGACAACTTGAAACCATGAAAGTCGAAACAACGACGGTTTCCTCGATGTCCACCACATGTCCAGTCAAATGGATGGCTGCGATCTTATCGCTATTTCGGGAATCGCAATTTCACAAGTTTCAAACTCGTGTTGCGACAGTCTTTCAAAACCGCGAACACTGATATGCCGATTTGATGACACTTGGATCTACTGCCACCTGTCCTTTGAGATGAACGGCTCACAGGTCCTCTCGGGATTTTACGATATCGCGTATCAGAGTTTTTGGAGAGCAGTCTTCTTTGCTCGTCCAACTCCCGATTCCTGATTTTGCGATGGAATAGGATCTCGCCACGTGTCTCTTGATGGACGGTCCAGATGATGTCGGGAATTCGCAACTTCACAAGTCTAAATCTCCCCTGTGCACTCCAGAGGACTAAACCTCGTGCACTTTCTCGTTGATCCAACGGATGTCGGGCCTTTGCGCAAGATCTGACAGCTTGAAATTCTTTCGCCTTTTCTGCGCTCTCTTCATCCCTTCTGAAATAGTTTCCCGCTCTGGATGCATTTGCAGGACGAATCTTATGTCTTCAATGGTGGTTCTTTGCACCTGAGACGCGTTATTTACTCCTGTGGAAGAAAGATTCATGAATCTTTCAAAGATTTGAAAGAAATACATGATTTCTTCGTTCTCTGCTACAATCTTTGATAGATTTGAGCAATTTCCAAAAATCTTTAAACGATTCTGCCTTCTGCAGCAATCTTTAACAATTTTGAATAAATTCTTCGAGTTCTTTAAACGTTCTTCCGTTCTGCAGCTCTTCTTCGTCAATCTTTAACAATTCTTGAAAAATGTGCAAGAATCGTTAAAGTTTCTTTTTTCTCAGTCTTTGCTTCCTCGTTCTTTCGAGCGTAGTACGCTCTGCAACCTCTGCAAACTTCCTATGTTGATCTTTTGAACGTAAGATGTTCTGCTTCCTTGTGGAAGTTTCCTGCGAGGATCTTTCGAGAGTATGACGGACGGCTCTCCAAACCTTGTGAAAGAGACTGTGTCACGTGCTCTCAAGATCCGTGAAGCTTTGCGCTGTGAGGATCGAGTTGCTCTCCGGACTGTGTGAAGAGGCTTACTGTTGAAGCTCTGATACCATGATAAATTGTGAAGCAAAGAGAAATGCAGAGAAAAAGAATAGAACAGTATATTGGAATGTATGAAGAAGAGATTGTTAAAATATATACAATGCAATGGGAAATGGTTGGGCTAAATAGGCTCAAGCAAGACAAAAATAGAAAGTACAGCTGTCCAGTACAGCTGGCAGTGTACAGTGAGACTGTTGAGGTTACATTATGTTTAACACTTATTGGAGATCTTAGAGTTTAGAAATTACGTTGGGTCACGAACACTTGCTGAAATTCTGGACTGTTAGGATTTCATTTGGTCATTGTAAATTAATTGCCAATTCGAAAAAGTAGTATCTCGTAAGGCTTTCTATTTTGTAAATTAAGAATTTGGGATCGTTGCAAAAATTTAAATCCCGATCCTGAATTGAATTTTAAATAGTCGCTACTTAGATACATTATAGAGATCGTTGTTAGTTGTTGCATTTCGGAAATTCGAAGTTAGTTTGAGCATTGAAAGAATAGTTGCAGACCCGGAAATCGAATTTCAATGGTTTATTCTAAAGAAATTAAATTACCAGTCCATAATTTAGAAATTTGCATAGTCTTGTATAATTGTTGCCAATCCGAAAGTCTAAACTTCATACAATAGCTGCATTATTTTATAGTGAATTCCTGAAATTGATTTCATATTGATCGTTGGGTATTAGTATTCTATAGAGATTGTTGGGTTGCTACAACTTAAATTGCAGTCTCGACAACACTGTAAACAAATTATTGTTAATTTAGATTTTCAAATTGTTGTTAATTTAGATTTTGAGTTTCGAGGTAAGCATCGAAGTTTTGTTGCAATTTCTGGAAATTGAAGCTAGTATAGCGATGCATTAGCAATAACTTACAATTCTAAATTGAGTTTTCGACATGATAGTTGTTTAATTAGTTTTACATTGATAACCAATGCTTGGTCGATGTCATTTTAATTGAATATATTTAAGCTGCGTATAGGATGTGCCAACGATGAAATTTTGACATCTACGATTCCTTGAACTGAGAGTTGACTACCTGATCATTCTGATCACTCTAATATTACCCTTTCGATTTTCGACTTAAGTTGAAGTTAATCTCTTCTCAACGATTAAATTCAGAACTTAGACTATGAGTTAGTTTAGAACTTAGACTATGAGTTAGTTTAAGATTAAATCAATAGAGTATATTGATTTTTAAAGAACAACTAATCTATATTGTCATACTAAGATACATGGAAAATTAAAGAGGAATATTCATTAAGTATCCAATCAAAGAATAGTTTTTAGACTAATTGTATAGCCTATAAGGTTTTCATTAAAAAAATAATTATGTATAAATTATAACCTTTTGAAAATATAGAGATGAATTATTATGATGAATTTGTTTCTTTAAGTTGACTTTTCTTATTTAATTATATGGTGTCTACACTCAACATTAATTTAAGAGACTATAATAGAATAAATAAAGTAAGAAGGGTTGGAATATAAATTGAGGAACTTATATCTATTTATGAATTAAATGTTGAGGAATTTAAACGGCCCATACTTTAATTTACACTTTTGATTATTCTTCCTTAATAAGGATTGTTGTAATTTAATCCTTAAGATTTACTTATAGAAAAAAAAATGGTTGACATGTATTGGTTCGTTATCCACAATGAAATGTTATATGTTAAGTTTACATAGTGGATGATTACATTCGCGTGTTATGATATTAGTGATGATTTTTTGTAATGAAATGGAACTAGATAGTTGAATAGTTCTTATGATGTGAATAGATTGAAGAATTGATGAATTTTGTATTAGTATAAAGAGTCATTGAATGAATTTTAATTGCGTTATGTTTAAGTACCTTACCATCAATTTAGCCTTAGACTAGGTTAGAGTCAGTTATGGGAGTAGATACCTCCATGTTCAACAGAACAGTCACCAGTCTTGAGACCTTAAATGGTCAAAATCGATCAGATGAATCCTGGACTTGAGCATTGATTATGTGTCTTGGAGGTCCTAACCTTGCAGTGCAGGTTGGGTGGATAGATATCCTTGTTATCTTGATGTGATTTGATTGATATACTTGTTGTAATTGATTCATTGTTGTGTAATGATGTAGATGAGAATAGAAGGTGTAATTATTGATGTATGTTAATATTGTGTATCCTCATTCTAACTAATGTTGTTCTATAAAACAAAAAATTATCAGTACTGTACTCACTTACATTGATGTCGTAACAAAGGGGATGTTACATATGGTATCAGAGCAGGTTCAACCCTGTGACATTGGACCGTTACGCCGTCCACTGTGTTAAGGTAAATGATTAATGATGTATCACTAATTATTTTGAAATTGTCCATGTAGGTAAACATGGTTAGAGGACGTAGGGAAAGTAGACGACATGGTGTTGGAGGAAACGGTGTGACACCTCTGATGGTATCCATGCCATAGGGGTCTAGCCCTCTGGGAGAAGAGCATAATACTGAGTAGGAGCAAGTTGTTATGGGAGATGTGTTAGGTATGATAACATCCTTCTAGAGGATTTCAGAGATGTTTATCAACTGCCTGGATTGATATGAGGGCAAAGAATCTTTTCCCAATGAGGGTTTAAAAAGAAATCTAGTTGGTAGTAGTAGCATACACAGAGAACTCGTGAAGGTGGAGTTTCCAAAGTTATGGGGTGCCACAAACGACTTAGCCATCGAGGAATGGTTGGATAACATGGTGATGTGCTTCTTACTTCATGATTACACCTCCAACATGAAAGTTTGCATGACAGTCTTTCATCTGAAAGGGAGTTCTCTACTTTGGTGGAAGACACTCCTACCTCAAATAAACATGGTTGTTGAAGATGTGTCATGGGAATTGTTCAAGGAACAATTCCGGGAGAGGTATTTGTTGGATGAATTCATTGAGCATCAACTTAATGAGTTCAACTCCTTACAACAGGGTAATCATACGGTGTCAGAGTATGAGGCCAGGTTCATGGAGCTACTGAGTTATGCTCCACATATGAACACGAAGAAGTTAAAGGTCAATGAGTTTATGTTTGGCATTAACTTCAACATTCGTGCAAAGGTGAGGATCATAATGCCTCAAATATTACACGATGCAGTTTAGAAGGCCATCATTTTTGAGGAAGAGTTGACAGGTGGGTCTTAGGGCTAGACTCCTTCTAGACCGACTGGACAAACGACTTCAAGAGCACAACAACTTCAGACCGCATCTAGACAAACTTTTGGGCATTAGGATATGCCCAGAGGACCTATGTTCTCAACACCATGACGACTGAATCCTCAGTAGAGGACTCCTTACATAGAACCACAAAAACAACAATAATGTCATCCACAATAACAACAACTATTTAGGATTGTTCAGTAGAACAAAATGGGATCATATACTGCTAGACCAACAACTTCTACTTCAGGGACTAGGAGCACTGGACCAAAGACTGGATGTTGGACATGTGGAGAGCCACATTACCAGAGATATTGTCTGATTGAGATTTGGGAAAGGCCCATAGGATACATGCAGTGGTGAAAAAATGCCAAGTCCAACACCAATCCATTGTGCTTGAAATGTCAGGTACAATCACCGATCAAACTTTTAGTATCTTGATAGATCCAGATGCTACAAAGAGATTTACTTATAGTGCATTTCTTAATAGAATTAATTTAAACAAAGTCGAGAAGGATGATTTCAGATACGTATAAATGACATTTGGTGCCAAACAAAAAGTTGGAGGAAAGGTTACAGACTGTAACATTAACTTGGGAGATTTTGTAATGAAGGCCAACCTATACGTCATGATCTTAGGATCTTATGACAAAGTGATAGGCATGGATTAGTTGGAATTGCATGATGCGATACTTAACTATAAGACGGAATGGCTAAGTTTGACGGATGATTTAGGACATAGTAGAATAATTTTAGGAAGAAACCAAGGAGTATTCTTGAGGTTTATTGCTTCCCTACAATTGCAGAAGAGAATGCGAAAAGGATGAAAGATATATGCAATCTTAGTGCTAAACAAAAAGGGTGAGGCAGAAGGATTAGAAAACCTTATTTTAGTACAAGAGTTTGCAGACGTATTTCCAGGAGAGTTGCCATGTTTACTGCCAGAAAGAGAGTTGGATTTTAAAATAGACTTGAAACCTAGAACTAAACTGATAGAAAGAACGGCTTACTTAATGTCAACACATGAATTATAGCAGTTGAAAATGAAATTGAAGGAGTTGCTTGATTTGCGACTTATACGTTTGAGCGTATAACCATGGGGTGCGTCGATGATTTTTGTTAGAAAGAAGGATGGGTCGTGGAGGCTTTGTATTGACTATTGTCAATTGAACAAAGCGACGATGAAGAACCAATATTCGTTGCCAAAAACAAATTATTTATTTGACTAGATGAAGGGAGCGACAGTGTTTTCAAAGATTGACTTGAGATCGAGATATCATCAATTACGGATTAAGGAGGAAGATATCCCCAGGAACACATTTAAGACAAGATTTGGACACTATGAGTTCATTGTTTTACCATTTTGACTGACGAATTCCCCGAGAGTATTCATGATCTTGATGAATAGGGTATTCTGTGAATACTTAGACAAGTTTGTTCAAGTATTCATTGATGATATATTGATTTACTCTCAGATGAGAGAAGATCATGATGAACACTTGAGATTGGTTTTACAATGTCTGAGAGAAAACAAGTTGTACGGGAAGCTTTAAAAGTGTTATTTTTACTAGAAGGAGATTCATTACTTGGGACATATCATATATGGTGAAGGTCATCAAGTGAAGGTTGAGAAAATACATCCAGCAGGATTTTTATAGACACACACTATTCTTGAATCGAAATGGGAGATCATTTCGATATATTTTATTTTTGGATTACCAGTGATGGAAAGGAGACACGATTCAATTTTTGTTGTAGTTGACACTCTAATGAAGAGTGTACACTTTATTCCAATACATACGACGATATTAGGCACCAGACATAACTAGAGTTTTTGTCAGCGAGATTGTGAGATTACATGCTGTACCAAGAAGGATCATATCCAAACGAGGATTGGTGTTTACATGGAAACTTAAAGAGGAATATTCATTATGTATCCAATCAAAGAATAGTTTTTAGGATTAATAGTACAACCCATAAGGTTTTCATTAAAATTTATTTATGTATAAATTATAACCTTTTGAAAATATAGAGAGGAATTATTATGATGAATTAGTTTCTTTAAGTTGAATTTTCTTATTTAATTGTCTGGTGCATACACTAAACATTGATTTAATAGATTATAATAGAATAAATAAAGCAAGAAGGGTTGGAGTATAAATTGAGGAAGTGATATCTATTTATGAATTAAATGTTGAGGAATTTAAACTACCCATACTTTAATTTAGAATCTTGATTATTCTTCATTGATAAGGATTGTTTTCATTTAATCCTTAAGATTTACTTATAGAAAAAGAAATGGTAGACATGTATTGGTTCAAATATAAATGATATTGTTATCCATAATGAAATGTTATATGCTAAGTTTACATAGTGGATGATTACACTGACGTGTTATGATATTAGCGATGATTTTTTTAATCAAATGGAACTAGATAGTTGAATAATTCTTATGATGTAAATTGATTGAAGAATTGATTAATTTTCTATTAGTATAAAGCGCCAATGAATGAAGTTTAATTATGTTATGTTTAAGTACCTTACCATCAATTTAGCCTTAGTATAGGTTAGAGTCAGTTATGGGAGTAGATACCTCCATGTTCCTCATAACAGTTGCGAGTCCTGAGACTTTAAATGGTCAAAATCGATCAGATGAATCCTAGACTTGAACGTTGATTATGTGTCTTGGAGGTCCTAACCTTACAAGGTAGGTCAGGAAGATATATATCATTATTATCTTGATGTTATTTGATTTATCTACTTGTTGTAATTGATTCCTTGTTGTTTAATTATGTACATGAGATAGAAGGTGTAATTATTGATGTATGTTAATCTTGTGTATCCTTGTTCTAACTGATGGTGTTCTATAAAAATAAAATTACAACTATTGTACTCACTTACAATGATGTCGTAATAGACCAAACATTACAAGAGTAAGAAATTTTAAGTGACATTGCCCAACAGGTGGCTGGGGGTGTTACAAATTGGTATCAGAGCCCAGTTTTCAACACTGAGCTTGGATGGGTTGAGTTAACATAATTTCGAAGTACAGTTTTACATAGAATTTAATTCGGGAGTGGTTGAATTTACAGTTACAGTGATTCTATGATGGAAATTAGAAGCACTTGAGTAAAATTGGGTAAAAGCCCTAATTTCTATTTCCTAAATTCATGAACAATATGGGGAAATTTGGTTAAGTGTAGAGATATTCCTTATTTTAATCCCTTTTTAAGTAAATTCAGGCGGACACAAGATTCAAAATTCATGAAGGAATTTGGAGAAATTTGCATTAGAAATGTTAATCAATGGCACACACAAGAATTTATTGTTGGAGAGGTCGAATTTGGATGTATTGGAGTGAAATTGAGCAAATTTCATGATTGTAGAACGATCATGGTGGAAATTGGTTGAGAATCGACAAAAAGCCCCAGTTTCTGCAATGAAAAATATGGAAAAATCATTTAAGTGTCGAGAGAACTGTGCGCGCTAAGTATTAATGATGCACAAAATAAGAAGATGCACATATGGGCGCATTAAAAATTGAATATTGCACTTTCTGGAGTCAGTGGCATGGAGAAGTGATGTTGTGAAGGTGTGTGTGTTAAACATTGGCATTGCGTAGAAAAGAAGGGTGTACAGGATATGTACATTAAGTTTTGGTTCTGCGTTGTGTATAACTGGTGGTGTGCATAGGAAATACATGAGTGATAAAGTGTGCTAAGTTTGAAATCACAGAGTGCAGATTTTGTGGTGCACAATTAATAATGTGATGTGCAAAATGAGTGTTTGAAATATAGCAGAGCGCAATTTGAATCTGAGGATGTGCACGCAACATTGTACTAGTGGTGCACACAGAATAACTACATCCAAAACTTGGCATTGTGTAGTGCAGTGTTTGTAGTACGCATAGAGTATTGATGCACGACACATAAGTTGTGATCAAGGAAGATTGGTGCATGAAAGAAGTGTATGCACATTGAATAGTAGTGTGTGGTGTATGCGCTTCGTTTTAGCACTACGTATGTACAAATTGGCGCATGCTAATAATTGATTAGTAGTGCACGCAAAGTTGATTGGGAAGTTAATTTCCCATGAAATTAGAAGAAATAATTTTGAATGTTGTATCAAAAGAGAACTATACATCATTTCATAAATTGATTAAATTTTCTATCCTAACAAATTTTGTTGGTTGCACATTTTGTAGAGTTAACAACATTAGATCAGAGTAGGATCAACCAATGTTTAGAATCATTGAAGATGTGCAGGGAATTTACAACCATGAAGAAGATAATAGAGGGATGTATGTTCATATGGGTAATGAAGGTACAAATTCAAATGGAAATAGTGAAGGTAAGGAAGAAATCATGAACTTTGAAGAAACCATAAAATGTTTTCAAAAGGATTTCCTAAGTCATAAACTTGACAGTGAGAGGCTTATGAAATCCATGGAGAAACAGGAAGAATTCAACATTAAGTTGATGTAGATCTTGGAAAAAATAGAGGGGAAGATGGATAAGGAGATTGAGTCAAGAAGATCAGGAATCCATAAGTCTTGTTGGGGTCCTATAATCATAGGTTATTTTTTTATACAACTATCTATTTGGCATTGCTCTCATGATGAAGACATCTGGTTTGTTGGCCTCAGTTGATTTCACTTCTCCCTTCATCCATTTCACCCGATCCTTCATCACCGTGTTGCATCATTTATCCACCTCTACGCCACTCACTCCCTTGTCCATTTGTCCCATTGACTACATCTTGCCCACCACTCATCCCTGCATAAACAAACTTAGCATAAAAAATATTAATTAGATTATTTTAATAAGATAATTAATAATAAATAAATAATTATATTAATTAATAGTGTTAATATTAAATTAGTGTAGTTAGATTAATAAACTGGGTTAGTTTTGTTAATAATTAGATTAATTATTAATTAATTAATTTTTAGTAATTAAGTTTGTTTGTTTAAGTTAGTAATTAGGTTAGTGTTTTAGAATTAAAGAATTAATTAAGAAATTAAATTAAAATACAAATAAATAAAAACAATTAAAAAATAAAACAACAATATTAAATGTAAATTAAAAAAAAACAAATAAATACAAATAAATACAAAACAATAAAGAATTAAAATGAAAACAAATAAAATAAAATAAAATAAAAGTTACGTATAAAACAAAACATGTAAACAATAATAAAAACAAAACATAAAATATAAAACAAAAAATTAAAACCAAAATGAAACTATCCTAAAGTTTTAAACACTCATGCACTCCCCCATGTATCAGACCCCCTTCCCCCTCTATGTCACTCCACCACAAGGGGGGTCCGAGTAAGTGGTTTACTTGAGGGAAGGTATCACCATAAGGTGAAATCGGATCCCCCTCCCAATACCATTTACCACCTCAGGGGGGGGTCCGAAAACCACTTTCCGCCCTCCAACCCCCCCCCATATTAAAAAAACCGTTTTTTTTTGCCAGTTTTACCAGTCGACTTCCAAGAGTGATTTCGAGAAAATGGAAATGAAAGAAATGAAAGAGAGGTTTTTGTTTAGAACGGGATAAAGAACAAAAACCTCTCCCATAATTTACATAGGTGTCATCATTTGGGATAATCAAAGCCATCTATGAGCCCTATTTTTTAGGCTTTCATTTTTTCCTGTTTTGGTCATGATTTTGCGGGAGCTATTTCGGCGAGCTGGAGATGAATTGGGGGAAAATGAAAGAGGTTTTTTCTCAAGACGGGCTCATATACAATAACCTCTTTCATTTTTCACACAGTTGTCGCATTTTTGGAGATACGAATTTCTAAATTCGACCTCATGAGCCTGGGGAAGAGTCTTTTCTATGAATTGTTGTACTGTAAATGTGTTAGAGGTTGGACCTGAAGGGAAGGATGGTATGGAAATATCACCATCCATTGTAAATATGTTCAACATGTTGTAAGTGACTTTTTTGGATAAATACAAAGAAATTTTGTTTCCATATTCTTGTGTTATGATTATGTGGTGAAGTACTTCTAGATGTAACTTGTTATTATCTTGTTCCACATATTGTTTCCTTTTCTTATTGTTTATAAGAAGATTATGTTTAGGATTTGTCTCAAACACCCTATTATGGATTTGAACAATATTCATGTTTTTCTTCTGAAGTTTGAATGTAGAATTCAGATAGCATTGTTATGCATTTGAAGTTAACCCTAATCTATTCTTCTTCTCCATCTCACAAACTATAAGGATCCACTAACATGACTACCTTTCCTTGTTTCATATGATCTAAGTTATTCATTCATTTAATCATCTTTAAACTTTTGACTCCATTTTTCCCAATGGCCCTCTTATGTTGTCCCAACCAAAAACTCAAAAAACAAACCTTATATCCTCATAACTAGCATAATATCTCCTCCAAACAAAGTTAAAGCATACAGAGAGATCCCTTTCTGAGTCTTGGATGGCTAGGTCCTTGAATCCAAGTGGTTTTATGGCTACCTATGTCAATTTATTCCTCGTCCTGAGAAATTAGGAAGTGCTAAAATTATGACGACCATACTGGGGAACAAGGTTTCAGGTTCTCCAGAAAAGTATATCAGGTTCAAATTTAACTTTTCATGGTGAACAAAATCCAAACACAGGAAGGTTGTATCATTCACCTAGTGATTCCATTGATTGCAGAATTCAGAAACAAAGATTTACTAGCGACTCCACTGGATCAAGATGGGATCCATCGCAAGAACATACTCTCCTTTAAAACGAGACCACATTCCAGGATTTCCAAATCAAATGCATAAGGTAAATTGGCAAAGAAATTTTCCTATGTTTAAAGATGAAGATGGTGATGATGTTGCTCTACATCTGGTGAGATTTCATATGCATGCATGGAAGATGGAAGTTCAATTTCATGAAGACTGTATCTTAAAGATGTTCATGGATTCTCTTGAAGGAAAAGCACATTCTTGGTATGAAAGCTTGCCTCCTTCTTGTATTTATTCTCTCAAGTATTTTCACTCAGTATTTTTTGAGAGGTATAGAGAGTCGAATCCTTCTTTTCTTTTAATTGAGGATTTCTGTGATCACTTTGAGAATTTTATTCAAGAACTTGAAAGTGTTTATGGCGGTGAAGAGTTTATGGATGATGAACTCTTGGAGGCTTTGAATGAAAACCCATTTCATCACCATGAGAGGATCATGGATTCTACCCTGGATGACAGTGAAATTGAACAAAATCTTAATGATGACAATTATCTTACATCTTCTTAAATAGATGATAATTTGTAGCAGTTTAGCCATTATGTTAATAAACAAGACATATATGAGGATGGTCATTTTGGTTGTTATTTATTCATTGATAGAGATCAAAATTATACGTTTATTTGCATAGACATTTCAGAGAGAAATGTTTCATCCATTCAATTCAAAAATAGTGTACATCGGGTTTGTTCCTTTGAGCCCGTTGAACATTTCCAGTAGTTTTCAAATAATCGAGATAGGGATGAGGAGAATGGATCAGTTTGTTCTTCACATCGTTCATTCTCCTAGTGTTCATCTCATGAAGAAGAGCAAGTTGTTTTAGATTCCTTGGATGATATTTGTATAGTTGTCACAAATGGAGATTTTCAAGAACATGTTATTCTTTTACCTGATGTACTTGACAAGAATGATGAGCAGATTGTATCCATGTCTTTTGAAGATCGTCTTCAACAACTAAAAGACCATACCCTTCCTCTTGTTGATCATCAAGCAAAGGTAATTGATTATGTTTTTGCAGATTTTTCTGTTGGCATGTTGGAACCATTCAAAGAAGAAATATGTTTGTTCCCTCCAAGTCAACAAGAGGTAACTTGTCATGTTTTTCATGATCCTTTCGATAATCTGTTGAAAGTATCAGGAAAGGGGCAATTTCTTTTGTTTACTAGTACAGGTTATGGAATTAAGTTTCATTTTGAATTGCCAATATTTATATCATTATGTCTGTTTCAAGAGGATTTGGGCAGAATTTCAGTGAGTGGCCATCTCCTTGCTTGGATTTATTGGAAATATCGTATCATTTGAATGAGCACAATGTGGATTATTTAGTATAGATAGAAGTTTGAATAATCTCAATCATTTGAGCATTTTTTTCAGCAGTGTGTGGTTTCTAGTAGAGTTTGCAGTGGACAATGTATAGTTAAGTGTTCAACTTAATTTGGGTCAGTTCAAATATTGTAGCTATAGTGACTCCATGGCTCAACAGATAAGCCATTGGTCTACGCGTTCAAAGTTCTATGGTTCTTGACACCTCTCGAAAGAGTTTCCATCCCTAGGTGGAGCCTATGCTGGGGTCCTATAATCATAGGTTATTTTTTTCTACAACTATCTGTTTGGCATTGCTCTCATGATGAAGACATATGGTTTGTTGGCCTCGGTTGATTTCACTTCTCCCTTCATCCATTTAGCCCGATCCTTCATCACCCTGCTTCATCATTCATCCACCTCTACGCCACTCACTCCCTTTTCCATTTGTCCCATTGACTACATATCGCCTGCCACTCATCCCTGCATAAAAAAAATTAGGATAAAAAATATTAATTAGATTATTTTAATAAGATAATTAATAATAAATAAATAATTAGATTCACCAATAGTGTTAATATTAAATTAGTGTAGTTATATTAATAAACTAGGTTACTTTTGTTAATAATTAGATTAATTATTAATTAATTAATTATTAGTAATTAAGTTGGTTTGTTTAAGTTAGTAATTAGGTTAGTGTTTTAGAATTAAAAAAAAATTAAGAAATTAAATTAAAATACACATAAATTAAAAACAATTAAAAAATAAAACAATAATATTAAATGTAAATTAAAAAAAAACAAATAAAAACAAATAAATACAAAACAATAAAGAATTAAAATGAAAACAAATAAAACAAAATAAAATAAAAGTTACGTATAAAACAAAATACGTAAACAATAATAAAAACGAAACAAAAAATTAAACCCAAAATGAAACTATCGTAAATTTTTAAACACTCACACACTCCCCCATCTATCAGACCTCCCCCTTAGGTCACTCCACCACAAGGGGGTCCGAGTAAGTGGTTCACTTGAGGGAAGGTGTCACCGTAAGCTGAACTCGAGCCCCCCATCCCAATACCATTTACCACCTCAGGGGGTTCCAAAAACCACTTTCCCCCATCAACCCCCCCTGCCCATATATATATATATAGTCAACTTCCGAGAGTGATTCCGGGAAAACAAGAACAAATTTTCAAAATGAGAGAGAGGGTTTTGTTTAGAAAGGGATGAATAAAAACAAATCTCCCATCATTTACACAACTGTCAGCAGTTGGGAGAATCAAAACCATCTCTGAGCCCTATTTTTCAGGCTTCCATTTTTTCCTATTTTGGTCATGATTTTGCGGGAGTTGTTTCGGCGAGCTGGAGATGAATTGGGGAAAACCGAAATATTTGTTTCTCGGGATGAAATCATATACAATAACCTCTTTCATTTTTCAACATTTGTCATATTTTTGGAGATACAAATGTCTCATTTGACCCCTATTTTCAACAGTCTGACCCAAGTTTCATGGTAGTCAGTTCAAGATTTTTGTCGATTTGTTTCTATCTTTGGCCAAGTTTGTTGAATTCAACCTCCTGAGCCCGTGGGAGATTATTTTCTATAAATTTTTGTAATGTAAATGTTTTAGAGTTTGGACCTAAAGGGAAGGATGGCATGGAAATATCACCATCTGTTGTAAATATGTTCAACAGGTTGTAAGTGAATTTTTTGGATAAATACAAAGACATTTTGTTTCTAGATTCTTGTGTCATGATTATGTGGTGAAGTAATTCTTGTTGTAACTTTTTATTCTCTTCTTCCACATATTTTTTTCTTTCCTTATTGTTTATAAGAAGATTATGTTCAGGATTTGTCTCAGACACCCTGTTCTAGCTTTAAACAATATTCATGTTTTTCTTATGAAGATTGAATGTAGAATTCAGATAGCACTGCTCTGCATTTAAAGTGAACCCTAATATATTCCTCTTCTCCATATCACAAACTATAAGGATCCATTAACATGACTACCTTGCCTTGTTGCATATGATCTAAGTTATTCATTCATTTAAACATCTTTAACCTTTTGACTCAATTTTGTCCAATGGCCCTCTTATGTTCTCCCAACCAAAAACTCAAAATACAAACCTTCTATCCTTATAAATAGCCTAATATATCCTCTAAATAAATTTAAATCATACAGAGAGATCCCTCTTTGAGTCTTGGATGGCTAGGTCCTTGACTCCAAGTAGTTTTGTGGTTACCTCTATCAATCTCTTCCTCATCCTGAGAAATTAGGAAGTTCTAACAAGTCTCATGATAAGAGAAGATGATAATTTCATAGTAGAAGTGTTGGAAGACATCACCATCACTCTCCAAGGAATTCCACTAGGAGAGCACACAATAGTTCAAGTTCTATCAAGAAACCTAAGAAGACTAGGGTGGATGAACTTCAGGGAGAAATGAACAAAATCAAGCCTCTTACCTATTGATATTTCACTATGCTAGGCTCAAGCATGAGTTTTATTTAAATTTTAGCATTTACTTGAACCATAAACAAATGCATCTACACCATTCACAATTGTTGTAATAACCAAGATCACAAGAAGAAATGCCATGCCCAAGAACACGAAATATCTTGGGAAACCCTTCTCAATAAGGGAATAAAACCCAACAATAATTTTTTGTATTCTCAAGAGAAAGACCTCCCACACCATAGACCTAGCACACAAAAGGGTGCTCGCAAAAACCAAGAAGTCTAGCACCTAAGAGAGGTGCACACTTTAGCCCTAGAATATGTACTTTCTGAAATTTCCAAAATCACATTTGTGTTGTGTTTCCTCAATGGGGAAATCACCTTTATTTATATTAGACTTGACACATCAAAAGTGATATCTATTGGCACAACAGGGCCAACCTCATTAAATCAGAATATACTTAACAATTGCCTTATTATTTATCTTTTACTTTAATTATCTTTCACTTTATGGTGGGGTTGAACTTTACCCTTTACATCACAATTAGGGTTACAGTTAAGTATGACTCTTAAAACATATAGCAAGGGATATCACACACCCACTAGTGCTCCGCCACTAGGGGCACGTCCACCTGTGCTCACCCACAAAGACATCCAAGTCAATAGATATCTATCTCATTGTGTCTCACCGAAGAATCATTAGGATACACACTCACTAGTGTTGAGCCACTAGGATCACATCCACTTGTGCTTAGCCACAAGAACATCCTACTCAATAGATCTCTATCTCATTGAATCTCATAGGAGAATCATCTGGAGTATCACATCATCTCAACTATCTACATAGAGGAGAATAGTAAACCCATCACATGGGCTCCTTCACCCCTCACAAGGGTACACATCATTTCATCTACATCTCAGAGAGAATGACACACCCAACTCATGGGCATCTTCCCTCGATAGGGGCACACAACATTCCATCTTTGTCTCAGATAGGAATGACACACCCATCTCATGGTTACAGCCAACTCATGGGATTCCTTACCCCACATAGGGGCACACATCATTCCATCTTCGTCTCAGAGAGGAAAAACACACCCATCTCATGGGAACACCCAACTTATGGGCTCTCTCACAGGCTGAATCACATAGTATGTGTGCTAGAGGATGTCTAACATAGTTGTAATCATCAACACTCCCTCTTAGCTAGGGAGGCATTCTCCACCATACCAAGCCTCTCACTTAAGTACTTGAACTTCATCTTAGCAAGTGGTTTGGTGAAGATATGTACAATATGCTCATGGGTAGGAAGGTACTGCACATGTACTTCTTTCCTCCCCACCATGTCTATAAAATAATGATATTTTATCTTAGACAACTTCACACAGGTTTCTCAGAGAACTTCACACAGCTTTGGTTATCACAATGAATAATGGTGGGATCCATCTCATGATAAAATAAATATGTCATAAGCTTTCTAAGCCACACTGCTTCGTGAACTGCTACACTAAATTCTATATACTCTGCTTCTGCAGTACTGAAGACTACATAGCTCTATTTCCTGCTGCATCAGGAAGCCAATGCAGACCCCAAGGTAAAACAACAACCGGATGTGCTCTTCTGGTTCACTGCGCTCCTTGCCCAATCTGCATCGGCATATCCCTGCAAAATCAAGTCTACATTGGAGGAATATCTCAGACCATATTCAATTTTTCCTTGTAGGTATCTCAATAGATGTTTCACTACTATCTAGTGATTTTGTCTTGGTTAACTCATGAAGTAACTAAGTACATTCACTACATAGCATATATCAGGTCTGGTGTTAACCAGATACATCAATGATCCAATCAGTTGTCAGTACAAGTTTGGATCAATCTGGGTTGAATCAACATCGTTCATTTTCTTCAAATCCATCACCATTGGTGTAGGAATGGATTTGCATTATGTCATACGAAATTTGTTCAATATATCCACTGTATATTTTCCTTGACTCAATAAAATCTCACCAGTCCTCTTCCATACTTCTAGTCCCAAGAAGTAGTGCATCATACCTAGATCCTTCATCTCAAATTTAGCATTTAATTCTTGCTTCAATTCAATAATGAGTCTCTCTGAACCGGTGAGGAATAACCCATCCAAATATAGGACCAATATTAAGAACGCATTGCCAACAATGTGATAATATAGGTTTGGATCAATAACACTCTTGTTGAATCCCAAACTCATCAAGAATCCATCCATTTTCTCATACCAAGAACGAGGTGCTTTCTTCAGTACATACAAGGATTTATTCAACCTACACACATGAGATTTCTCGTTATGTATCATGAATCCTTCTAGTTGCTCGATATAAAATTCTTCCTCAATATCACCATTGAGAAAGGTTGTCTTTAAATCCATCTTATGTAGTTTCCAACCCATGGATGCGGCTAGGGAAATGATAATATGAATGGAAGTGTATTGGGCTACTGGATAACATGTCTCATCATAGTCAACTCCCTCTACTTGTGAGAATACTCTAGCTACAAATCTCCCTTTGTATTTCTCGCTACTTCCATCAGTTACATGCTTGATCTTATCGATCCACTTGGAATTCACTATAGACTTCCATTTTGGTCTCAGAATGATATCCCATACATCATTCTTCAAGATAAAATGATATTATTTTGTCATGGCATCTTGCCATACTTTTTCACCTGTTGCTTCTCCATGACAAGAAGGCTCAAAATCAATGATGTGGATCATGGCTAAAAGGTAGCTCGAAAATATATTTTCTCTCTTTCTCTCTCGAGATGTTCCTTGAGGGGGTGTATGTCCCTCTGCCTCTTGTAGAGTTTGTTGAGACCAATCAATCATTTTATTCCCTACTACAATATCTATGGAAATATTAATTGGAGCAATTGGATCAGCTGGAACAACTGGATCAACTGGAATAATGTTTGTCTTCCTATGAACTACTGAAGGAGGAGAAGGTATTGTCTCACTGTCAATCTCCATATGAGATTCTAAGGATATTTGACAGGTTATCTCTTATTCAAAGGTGACATCTCTTCTTACCTCAATATTTCTCTAACTAGGGATGTAGATCTGATATGCCTTCGAGGATTCATTGTATCCCACAAAATGTACCCTTTCTCCCTGAAGGGTCTATCTTGAATCTCTTCTCTTTGGGTACAAGAAAATATATCGGGCACCCAAATATCCTAAAGTGTCCAATCTCAGGCTTCACTCCAATGAAGGCTTATTCTAGAGTTATGTTCTTCAAGATCTGGCGATGACTCTTGTTCTGAAAATATACTATTTTCATACATGCTTTTGCCCATAGAATCACAGGTAGATGATGATCATGTATCATTTCTTTGGTTGCTTCAATGATGCTTATTTTCCTCCTCCTTCTCAAATAGTTTTGACTCCCTCTGAATTTTGAAGGATAAACATCTTCCTTTGTTGTTAACCTTCCCGGAACAAGAAAACAAATGAAAGGAAACAAGCCAAGAATTTATCCTAGACGAGAATAATGAGTTCATATCTAGAATCAAAACAATTTAAGGATTGTTGTCACAGCTACAATACCTACTTGTAATGTAGCAAGATGAGAAATGTAGGTTAGAGGCATGATAATTAAAACAATCAAACCTAGAATCTTCAATTCCAGTGTGTTTTTCCTCTAAATGCACTAAGATCCCTATGGATCCATGATTGCAACAAAGGTTCCTTCCTCTTGCAATTGCGTGCATGATAATGATACAAATAATATATACAAGCGCATACCTGAGAGTGTTGATATGAATTCTAAAATAGCACCTAGTTGATCTATGATCTCTTACATATTCATAAAGAATATAGAAACAGTGTCACCTTTTGTCATATTGATATTTTGAAGCTGGCCCTTAAATGTAAGAGCTTGAGTAGATGATTATCTTCCTTTCCTTGACGTCATATTTCTTCCTTTCTTCCTTCTCTTCATCGATAGTTGTCTCTGGTAAACATTTTTGTATCACCCGCAATAAGTCTTCCTTGTCAAGGGTGACCTAAAGTCTTGACTTCCAAAAACTGAAGTTTCTTAATCCATCAAGCCTATCTTCCACCAAGGTTTTGTTCATCATAATTTCAGATTCTTCACAAACCCTTGCCAATTGGGATAGAAAACCTAATGGCTAGGCTAGGATAGAAAACATAGTTTTTGTTGGGCTTATAACCACCAACAATAATCCTTGAAGTAGATAATAAAATTGGTAATCTTGAAATCTTCTTCAAAGATCTGCATAAACCCTAAAACAAAAAATCTACAGAAAATTGCAGAACCCTAGAAACCATAGGGCCAAAAATTCAAAATTCTCAGAATTTCACTATGAGAGTCTTTGGAGGTGCACTGAGGGAGGTCATACACTCCTATCCAATTTTCAGCCCCAACATCCAATTATAAAGTGTTGAAATCACCCAAAAGGAGAGGGTTGTATGGAATTGCAGAAAACCCTAGAGGGTCATACATAATTGTAGAAGGGAGAGGACGATTTATTTAATGCTTGTGCAATGGGTTCTTAAAGACCTGTGCTTTAATACCATGTTTATTTTTCAATATGCTAGGATCAAGTATGAGGTTTATTTCAATTTTATAATTTACTTGAACCATAAACA
>ML778371.1:629778-662481 GCA_009831015.1 Picea engelmannii | reverse complement strand
GTGCTTAAACAATTTTAAGTCTATTAATACATTCTTAATCTTTCTTCAAGTGATATTCAACATTATACATCATATGGACAATAAAAGTAATGATCATTAGTCACACATAAAGTATACACAGAGACAGATTTTCACGAGGAAACCCATAAAAGGAGAAAACCTCTTCTTCTTCGAAATGATAGGCAGTCTTTTAAGTTTTGTACATCATCTATAATTGAGCACCAATTCAATGTGAGGTTTCTACCTCTGTTTTAAAAGCTGCAACTTGTTTGAGAGCACCAACTCTCTGGTTTCTCTAGCACCCACTAGAAGGAAGAACCAACTCCCTTAATGTTCCAGCACCAACTGGATGGAAGCACCAAATTCCATTTACACAGGCTCCAACCTGTATAACAGAGAACACTTGTTCTCCCTTGCACCATCCTGCCACCTTGGTTTCTCTGGCTGCAACCAGATGGAAGCTAAAACTCCCTGTGTTGAATCTCCCACTTGAACCTCTAAGGACAACAGTCCTCCCTAGCACCCCCCAACCAACCTGGAATATAAATGAATAAATAAACAACCAACTACACAAATAAATTGATTCTTACCACTTCTTCTCTGTTCTGTAAATCTGGTCTTCTTCTAACAGTTCTGCAATTCTTCTCTTCCTTTGTCTTTTCTGCAATTCTACTTTGCTTCAACTTGTTCTGTCATTCTACTCTACTTCAAGTCATTATGTCATTCTTCTCCACTTCAAGTCTTTTCCTCATCTGTTACTCTTCTCTGAGTTTTATCTCACACTGCGCATCCTGCAATTTTCCCTTTCTTACAGTTTAATTCATTTTTCAACCAGAAGGATCAACCAGGCACAGTCTGTATCTTTTTCTTTTATGCATAATGCCCACAATAGTTACACTTCACATCTTCTTCAGCAAAAGAAAACTGTCTCAACAACTGAAATGTCAACCGATCAAGAATCATGACTCATTTTAGCTAACTGATTCATAATTGATGAATTAACTGTGAGACAGAACAGTATCCCTCCAATCATATTCAAGTTTATCTGCACCATTGGATGAACTTTATTAATCTTGCCTTTAAATCGGGTTTTGTCATTTTGACATTCCTGTGGCCAAGTGTCTCGACACTTCATGTCACGATCTCCAAAACTCCAATACAAAGATTTTATGCACTAGCTCCTTCCTCTATGTGACCATGGCCATGACCAAGCGCTTATGCATAAAGTTGTTTTCCCAAATTTGTATTTCGTGAATCTGGAGATGAGGCATCTCGACTCTCCAAGTCGCGATCCCCGAAACTCCGAAATGGAGCTTATCTGAACTGACTCCTTCCCTTCTCGTGACCACCGTCAGTGACCATAGGATGTGCCAAAAGGCACACAATTTTATAAAATTCATCGAGTCTGATCAACGGTTGAAATATCCATAGATCTGACAGTCCAAATCTTATCGTGATCTTGCATCTCACGAGTTTCCACACCATGCTTTGTTGACTCCAAGTCAACGACTTGTCCTATGATTCGACGGTCCAGATCTGATCTTAATTCAATGGCTCATATCATATCACTATTTTTCATATCACGATTTCGGCATTCTTGTTTCTTGCCTCTCCAAGTCACGATTCGCGAAACTCTGAAATGGCGTGGGATCAACGGTCTCGATCACACCTTGATCTGACGGCTGAGATTAAATTGTGATTTTGCATATCGCGATTTCAGTGGTTATGTTTATTTCCTCTCCAAGTCGTGAGTCACGAAACTCTGAAATGGCGTGGGAGCAACGGTCTAGATCACACCTTGAACTGGCGGCTGCGATTAAATCGCGATTTCGCATATCGCAATTTCGGTGTTTATGTTTCCCGCCTCTCTAAGTCACGAATCGTGAAACTACGAAATGGCATGGGATCAACGGTCCAGATCTATTCTTCATATCTGCATGCTTTTCTTGTCTACATTGAGATTTGACAGTCATTGGGAATTCTGAAATGTTGATCCAACGATCACTGTTGTTGCTCCTCCCCCATTATCACTGTATTGTTGATCATGTTGATATTTTCCATTGCTATTCTTGCCAACAATTCTCTGCACTATATCTTCTTATCTTATTCGAATCTTCTCTGCAGCCTCTTCTCATAATGCCCATCTACTATATACTTTCTATACTCATGCCATCTTCATTGCTATACTTTCCATCAATGACAAGCATTCGCTGTCTGTTAAATATTTTCCAACAATATCCCCCTTTGGCATTGATGGAAATACAAGCACCCACATGGATTCAAACTCTCCTCCCATACTCTTTTCTCCCCCTTTGACATCAATGTCAAAGAAGAAACATGCTCCCCCTGAGTTGTTGCAGTACATACTCCCCCTGTCAACTATGAGTATCTTGGAAATACATCAGATATTCAATAAGTACTCCCCCTGACTGGGTGAACAGATTAGACAAAAGAAATTATAACCCCCAACTTTTGACGAAGATATCCAAAAGGGGTTGTTGCTAATGGTTTTGTAAATATATCTGCAATCTGTTCTGTAGAAGGTATATAATTCAATTGAACAATTCTGTTTGTAACTTGTTCTCTGAGAAAATGGTACTTTATTGGAATATGCTTAGTCTTGTAATGAAGAACAGGATTCTTGGAGACACTAATGGCATTGGTGTTATCACAATGAATTGGAATGGGATCACTGTAAGTTACCTTCAAATCTGCAAGAGTTTGTATCATCCATAAAATTTGTGTGCAGCAAGTAGCAACAACAATGTATTCTGCCTCTGTAGTTGATAATGAAATGGATCCTTTCTTTTTACTAAGCCATGCAACTAATGAGTCACCCAGAAAGAATGCTCCTCCACTGGTGCTTTTTCTCTCATCAACACAGTTTGCCCAATCTGCATCTGAATAAGCAATTAACTGGAAATTCTGATTTCTAGGATACCATAGACCATAAGTCATTGTTCCCTTCAAGTATTTAAATATCCTTTTGACAGCTACCAAATAACTTTGTTTAGGAGTAGACTGGTAACGACCTAGCATTCCAACAGCTTGCATTATATTAGGACGAGATGTTGTGATGTACAGAAGACTTCCTAACATAGAGCGATATGACCTTTGATCAACATCAAGTGAGATATCATCTTTACTCAGCTTGCAACCAACCACCATAGGTGTACTAACAGGAGAGGAATCCTCCATATGAAATTTATTTAACATCTCTTTCAAATATTTTTCTTGAGAGATAAATATTCCTGCAAAATTCTGTTTTACTTGTAAGCCAAGAAAATATGATAGTTCTCCTATCACGGACATCTCAAACTCTGTTTTCATAGAGTTAGAAAACCACTGTACAAATGATTCATTAGTACAACCAAAAATAATATCATCTACATAAACCAGAACAACTAGTAAATTATCACCTTCAGACTTAATGTAGAGATTGATGTCAACAGTACCTTTCTTGAACCCTTTGTCTTGTAGAAATTTGTCCAGTCTATAATACCAAGCTCGTGGTGCTTGTTTCAGTCCATATACGGCCTTCTTCATCTTGCAAACATGATTAGGATTATCTATCAATGAGAATCCTTCAGGTTGTTCCATATATACTTCTTCTTCTGGATCTCCATTTAGAAATGCTGACTTAACATCCATCTGATAAACTTTAAAGTTCTTATGACATGAATAAGCAAGAAACATTATGATGGCTTCCAATCTTTCCACTGGTGCAAAAGTTTCATCAAATTCCTGACCTTCAACTTGTGCATATCCTTTACAGACCAATCTGGCTTTATTTCTAACAACTTTCCCTTTTTCATTCATTTTATTCTTGAACACCCATTTGGAACCTATTACATTCTTAACTTTAGGTCTAGGGACAATCTCCCAAGTATTGTTCTTTTCAATTTGATCAAGCTCTTCATTCATTGTTCTAATCCAATCATCATCATGGCTAGCTTCCTCAAAATTTTTAGGTTCAGTCATAGATAAAACGACAACATGAGATTGTTATGAGTCTTTAATCAATTTCCTTCTTGTCTGAACTCCTTTATTTATATCCCCAATTATCTGATTTTCAGGATGATTCTTTCTAATAATTCTGAGAGGTGATTTTGCTTCTTTCTGCTGATTTGTGTCAGTTTGAGTATTCGTATCTTCATCTGATTCAGATTATTCCTTTTCTGATCCTTGGACCTATTCATCTTCATCTTCAACTATATCTTTTGTTCTTGGTTCAGCACTGCTTACATTTCTGACTGGGATTTCTTCATCAACTTTTATATGTATACAATCAACTAGTTTATGCAGTCTCTTATTGTAGCATCTGTACCCTTTAATATTTGTAGCATAACCCAAAAAGATACCTTGATCAGCCCGGTCATCATATTTTCCAATATTTTCATCATTGTTCTTGATATAACATTTACTCCCAATAGCTTTAAAATCCTTGATTGTAGCAGGTCTTCCAAACCATAGTTCATAAGGGGTCTTTTCACTGTGTGGCTTGAGATGAGCTTTGTTAAGGATATGAACAAATGTATGAATTGCTTCCACCCAATAAGTCTGAGGTATGTTCCTTTCATTCATCATTGATCTTGCCATTTGTTGTACTGATCTATTTTGCCTCTCAAAAACTCCATTTTGTTGTGGAGTCCTTGGAATTGTGTACTCTCTTTTGATCCCATGTTTATCACAGAACTCTTTGAATTTCCCTGAACTAAACTCTCCTCCTCTATTAGACCTTACTTCCTTTAATATTTTTCCTGTTTGATTCTCAGTCAAAGCCTTAAATACTTTGAATTTTTCAAATGCTTCAGATTTTTCTTTCAAAAAGGCAACCCAAGTTAGTCTAGAATAATCATCAATAATCAACATAAAGTAATTTTCTTTTCCTGTACCTTCTTTCCTTGATGGTCCACATAGATCCATATGTACTAAATGGAGAGGTTTTTCTGTTGAAGGAAAGGTTTTATATTTGAACTGAGTGCGAGTAAGGTTTCCTATCTAACAGGGTTTACATACAAAGTCATATGGCTTTGATATCTTCAGAAGATCTTTTACTGCCCCATTATTTCTGAGTTTGATTATGTGATCAAAATTTAGGTGACCAAGTATCCTATGCCACAGCCAACTTTCATCATATTTTCTTAAGTGAAATTCTTCTTTTTCTTCTTTTAATACATAGACATTATTTTATGTTCTTATACCTTTTGCAACTAGCTGTCCTGAATCCACGGATTTTATTCTACAGTCTTTAGAGGTAAAAACAAATTCACACCCTCGGTCACAGACTTGACTGACACTAAGCAGATTATGTTTCAAACCTTCTACAAACAACACATCTTGAGCTTTCCTTTTTCCATTACTCAAACTTACAATTCCTTTACCTTTTATCTCTCCTGGTGCATCATTTCCAAAAGTTACATTCCCTGATTTGCTATCACTTAGAGTTAGAAACTTAATTTTGTCTCCAGTCATGTGTTTGGAGAATCCACTATCAATATACCAGGGATTCTTTTTTCTTTGGGCTGATAGCAATAGTCCACACTTGTCATCTACTTTCTTCTTCCAAACTTTGACATTTTCAATAGTGGGGATCAAATCTGACTTGTAATTCTTTAAGTGACAGTATGCAGCTTTATGTCCATAATTATGGCAGTTGTAACATTCTATTTCACTGAATAATAGATCCTAACGATTGTTATACTTATAATTGTTTTTGCGTTTCACCTGTGTCCTTCTCCCAGTCATCACATGATTTATAGTCTATGATTGTTTGTTGCTTGGTTGTCTCAATATTTGTTGTGAAATATAGTTATTCATTGAATATCTTGATTGTTCATATCTAAATCTTAAAGAGCAGTTTATAGCTTTGTGACCAAAATTAGAGCAGAAAAAACAATAACCATAGAAAAAATCTTTTTACCTTGAAAAAATTTGTCTTTTTTGAGGAGGTCGATTTCTTTCATGGTGATAATCTTTCTAATCTACAAATTCGGTTGTGGTGCTTTTTCTTTCATTCCTTCTTGATGGTTGATTTTCCTTCTTTGTTTCTGCAGAGTGACTGTTGTCAATGTTTGAGTATTTGACAAAATTGAAAGTTTTTGTATTACTAGAATGATCACTACTTGATCCTTCTTCATATCCCAATCCAACTTTCAATTTTGAATTTCTTTGCTGATTTAGAATGGATCTTAATCCTTCTGAGGCTTTAATACTTGGCAGATTTTGGTGATATAATCCTTTAAAATTCTCCATTTCTTTTCTGGTTTTTACTATCTCTTCTTCTAAGGCTTCACACCTGACTTTCTTCTCCGAAAATTTTTGTTTCAGTATGTCTTCTATTTTCTTTGCCTCTTCTAATTTCACTTTTAGCAGAGCAAAGTCTTCATCAGGTTTTTTACTGTCTTTCTCGAACTGTGTCAACAATTGTTTTTGCTTTCTGTTCTTAATTCTGATTCTATCAATTTCTTTCAATGCATTGATCAGTTCTCCTTCCATATCAACCACAGCTTCTTCATCATTATCATCATTGCATATTCTTTTATTATCATAATCCTCTTTGGCCATAAGCATGAAGTCATTGACCTTATCTTCACAGGAAGAGTCACTATCAGTGTCTTCTGAGGAATTGTCATTATTTGCAACCAAAATTTTCTTCTTATTATATTTCTTGTATTTGTACTTCTTTTCATCATCAGAGTTCTGGTCCTTTTTCTGATGAGGACACTTAGATGAAAAATGACCTATCTTACCACAGTTAAAGCATTTAAAGGTAAACTTGCCTTAATATTTTCCTGATCCTTTCTCTAACCTTCTCACAAATTTTTCCTCAATATCATCTAATTCTGAATTAGTATTCTTGTCTTCTTTAAAAGATACTTCTCTAGTACTAGATTTATATTTTTTAATTCTCATTTCATATGCAATTAGAGTTCCTAGGATTTGATCAATGGACAGAGTTTTAATATCACTTAATTCTTCTATTGCAGAGACTTTTGGATTGAATTTATCAGGCAGAGATCTTAAAATATTTTGAACTAAGAGTGATTCTCCAAACTTCTCACCAAGACCCTTCATGGCATTCACAAGTTCTTCAACTCTTAAAAAATACTTGCTAACTGTTTCATCCTCATTCATCTTTAGTTGTTCAAATTTAAATCTGTATGTTTGAGGTTTGGCATCTTTTACTTTCTCATTTCCTTCATAACTGCTAATAAGTTTATCCCACATTGCTTTGGCAGTTTCAATATGCATCACCTTTACAAAATCAGCTTCAGCAAGTCCATTCAAGATAACATTCATTCCCTTAGCATTAAAACTAAACTCTAACTTATCGTCCTTGGAGGCTAGCACAACAACCTTTGTATATCCAGTCTCTACTACATCCCAAACATCAGCACCCAAGGCCATTAAGTATGTTCTCATTCTAATCTTCCAGAAGGTAAAATTTGTTCTATCAAACAAAGGGGGCTTAGAGGTTGAAGTCCCTTTATGACTTGTCATGTTTAAGCTTATAGATATACCTTTGAATAAAAGGAATCCACTCTGATACCAATTGTTGATATTACTAAGAAAACTGAGAGGGGTGGGGGGTGAATCAGTTGTTATTGTGCTTAAACAATTTTAAGTCTATTAATACATTCTTAATCTTTCTTCAAGTGATCATCAACAATATACAAAATATGGACAATAAAATTAATGAGCATTAGTCACACATAAAGTATACATTGAGACATATTTTCATGAGGAAACTGATAAAGGGAGAAAACATCTTCTTCTTCTAAATGATAGGTAGTCTTTTAAGTTCTGTACATCATCTATAATTGAGCACCAACTCAATGTGAGGCTACTACCTCTGTTTTAAAAGCTGCAACTTGTTTGAGAGCACCAACTCTTTGGTTTCTATAACACCCACTAGAAGGAAGCACCAACTCCCTTAATGTTCCAGCACCAACTGGATGGAAGCACCAACTTCCAGTTACGCAGGCTCCAACCTATATAACAGAGAACACTTGTTCTCCCTTGCACCACCCTACCACCCTGGTTTCTCTGGATGCAACCAGATGGAAGCTACAACTCCCTGTGTTCAAGCTCCCACTTGAACCTCTGAGGACAATAGTCCTCCCTAGCACCTCCCAACCACCCTGGAATATAAATGAATAAATAAACAACCAACTACACAGATAAATCGATTCTTACCACTTCTTCTTTGTTCTATAAATCTGGTCTTCTTCTAACTGTTCTGCAATTCTTCTCTTCCTTTGTCTTTTTTGAAATTCTGCTCTGCTTCAACTTGTTTTGTCACTATACTCTACTTCAAGTCATTCTGTCATTCTACTCTACTTCAAGTCTTTTCCTCATCTTGTACTCTTCTCTGAGTTTTATCTCACACTGCGCATATTTTCAGTCTCACACTGCACATCCTGCGATTTTCCCTTTCTTACAGTTTAATTCATTTTTTGTCCAGAACAATCAACCATGCACTGTCTGTATCTTTTTATTTTATGCACAACACCCACAACAGTTACACTTTGCATCTTCTTCGGCAAAAGAAATCCGTCTCAGCAACTGAAACTTCAACCGATCAAGAATCATGACTCAGTTTAGCTAACTAATTCATAACTGATGAATTAACTGTGAGAGAGAATAGTAGCCCTCCGATCATATTCAATTTTATCTACACCATTGGATGAACTTTATTAATCTTGCCTTTAAATTGGGTTTTGCCATTTCGGCATTCCTATGACCAAGTGTCTCAACACTTCATGTCGCGATCTCTGAAACTACGATATAGAGATTTTCTGTGCTAGCTCCTTCCTCTATGTGACCATGTCCATGACTAAGAGCTTATGCATAAAGTGATTTTCACAAATTCATATTTCGTGAATCTGGAGATCAGGCATCTCGAATCTCCAAGTCACGATCCCCGAAACTCCAAAATGGAGCTTATCTAAACTAACTCCTTCCCTTCTCGTGACCACCGGCGGTGACCATAGGCTGTGCCAAAAGTCATGCAAGTTTATAAACTTCATCGAGTCTGATCGATGGTTGAAATCTCCATAGATCTGACGATCCAGATCTTATCGCGATCTTGCATCTCGCAAGTTTCCACACCATGCTTCATTGACTCCAAGTCAGCGACTTGTCCTATGATTCTATGGTCCAGATCTAATATTAATTCAATGGCTCAGATCATATTGTGATTTCTCATATCACGATTTCGGTGTTCTTGTTTCTTTCCTCTCCAAGTCGCGAGCCATGAAACTCTGAAATGGCGCAGGATCAACGGTCCAGATCACACCTTGATCTGACGGCTGAGATTAAAACACGATTTTAGTGGTTATGTTTCTTGCCTCTCCAAGTCACGAGTTGCGAAACTCCAAAATGGCATGGGATCAATGGTCCAGATAACACCTTGAACTGACAGCTGCGATTAAATTGTGATTTCACATATCGCGATTTCCGTGTTTACGTTTCTTACCTCTCCAAGTCACGAGTCACAAAACTCCGAAATGGCATGGGATCAACGGTCCAGATCTATTCTTCATATCTACATTCTCTTCTCGTCTACATTGAGATCTGACGGTCATCAGGAATTCTGAAATGTTGATCCAACGATCACTGTTGCTGCTCCTCCCCCATTATTACTGCACTGCTAATCATGCTGATGTTTTCCATTGCTATTCTTGCCAACAATCCTCTGCACTATCTCTTCTGAGCTTATTCGAATCTTCTCTGCAACGTCTTCTCATAATGCCCATCTATTATATACTTTCTGTACTCATGCCATCTTCATTGCTATACTTGCCATCAATGACAAGAATTCGTTGTCTATTAAATATTTTCCAACACACCCTTCACAGTTGTTGCAATAACCAAGATCACAAAAAGAAATACCATGCACAAGAACACAAGAAATATCCTGGGAAACCCTTCTCAACAAGGGAAGAAAACCCAACAATCCTTTCCTATATTCTGAGAAAAAAGACCTCCTACACTATAGACCTAGCACACAAAAGGGTGTTCTCAAAAACCAATAAGGCTAGTGCCCAAGGGAGGTGCACACTTCAGCCCTAGAATATGTACTTGCTGAAATTTCGAAAATTACATGTGTGTTGTTTTTCCTCAATGGGGAAATCACCTTTATTTATATTAGACTGGACACATCAAAAGTGGTGTCTATTTGCACAACAGAGCTGACCTCATTAACTCATAATATAATTAATAATTACCATATTAATTATCTTTTACATTAATTATATTTCACTTTATGGTGGGGCCAGCCTATAACTTTTACATCACAATTAGGGTTACATGTAAGTATGACTCTTAGAAAATATAGAAAGGGATCTCACACACCCACTAGTGCTCAACCACTAGGGGCATGTCCACCTGTGCTCAACCAGAGGGACATCCAAGTCAACATATCTCTATCTCACTATGTCTCATGGGAGAATCATATGGATACACACTCACTAGTGCTCAACCACTAGGATCACGTTGACCTATTCTCAGCCAAATGAACATCCTACTGAACATATCTCTATCTCATTGAGTCTCACAGGAGAATCATTTGGAGTATCACATCATTTCAACTCTCTGGACAAAGGAGAATAATAAACCCATCACATGGGCTCCTTCACCCCTCACAGGGGTACACATCATTTCATATTCGTCTCAAAGAGAATGACACACCTAGATCATAGGCATCTTCCCTCCAAAAGGGAACACAAGGTTCCCTCTCAGTATCAGATATGAATGGCACACCCATCTCAAGGGTACACCCAACTCATGGTATTCCTCACCCCACACAGGGGCACACAACATTCCATGACAATCTCAGAGAGGAACAACACACCCATCTCATGGGAATACCAAACTCATGAGCTCTCTGACATGACGAATCACTCAGTATGTGTTCTAGAGAATGTCTCACACAGTTGTAATCGTCAACACTACCTTTGATGGGAAACATAATAAGGATGGAGATACAGAGACATGGCTATTGAATATGAGAAAGTTTTTTCAATTACATAACTACTCTTCATTATAAGAAGGTAGAATTGTTATTTATCAACTAAAGGGAAAAATATCAATGTGGTGGGACCAATATGTGAAAGTAAAACATATTAATGAGAAGAAAGTAACTTGGAGAGGATTGAAGAGGTATTTCCAAAGAAAATACTTTACTAAGAGGTACTGTGACAAGAAAATGAAAGAGTTATTTGAAATCAAACTTGGAAGTATGACCATAAATGAGTAAGAAAGAAGCTTTTTAGAATTGTTGAAATATGTTCCATTCATCAAATATGAGGAAGTTAAGATTCAAATATATTTGAGTAGGTTTCCATCATTTATTAGTGACAGGATACAATATGATGACCCCAAAAAATTGGAGGAAACAATAAGAAGGGCTAAGTGCCTTTATGATAAAAAAAGAGGGAAATCATCTTACCAGAAAGCTTTGGAAGACAAGAATAAAACAAGATGGAACAAAGGAAGAAGGGGATGAAGCCACCTTTCTTCATAAATAACTATCAGAAGAAGCCAACTACCAAGGAATCCATAACGATAGAGCCATTGGGGAAAATGCCAAGGAAACAACCTATTCAATTTTGGGGTTGTAAGGGAGATCATATGTACAAAGATTTCCCTCACATAAGAGAAAGAGTGAGGACTTTTCACAATGTGCAGCAAACTGAAACAATGAAGGACATGGGAAAAAGTGTACCTAATATCTATGCAGCCTTGGAAAACAAGCAAGATGAATTTCAATCACACATGATTGATGTAGAAGGTAACATCAATAATCATCCCATTGTTATTTTAATTGATTCAGGAGCTAGTCATAGTTATCTATATCCTAAGATGGTGAAAAGGTTTCAATTTTTAGGAAGCAAGCTTGGAAAACCTTGGATGGTGAAACTAGACACAAGATCTAACAGAAAAATTAATGATATGGTTAAGGCATGTCCAGTGAACATGAATGGACTAAATACCAACGCAAATTTAAACACCATACCTTTAGGTTCCTATGATTTCCTAATTGGTATGGATTGGTTGGACCAACATCATGTTGACCTATATTGTTATAAAAAATCATTTACTTGTTTGGATGAGGAAGGAAACTTAAGGACATTAAAATGGATTCTCATAACAGTAACTATCAAAGAAATCTTAGCCTTGCAGCTAAAGAAGAGTTATAGAAAAGGGTGCCAAATATTTTCTGTGCAGATGGAAGAGACACCTAAAGATAAGGTGTCAAATATTGAGAACTGCAAAATCTTGAAAGAGTTTGAATATGTATTCAAGGAGATATCGGGATTGACACCTAAGAGAGATATTTATTTCTGTATCAATTTGATGCCTGGAGAAACTCCAGTATCTAAGACTTCTGACAAGATGAGTACACCTAAAATGAACGAATTGAAAATGAAACTTAAAGAGATTCTAAAGAAGGGGTATATACGTCCAACTGTTCCACCTTGGGGTCCCCAATATTGTTTGTAAAGAAAAAATATGGAACTTTAATACTTTATATTGATTTCAATAAGTTGAACAAGGTTACTACGAAGAACAAGTATGCTTTTTCCAAGGATAGATGACCTTTTCGATCAGCTAAAAGATGAAAAGATATTATGTAAGAATGATCTCAGATCGAGCTATCACCAGGTAATAATTAAACAAGAATACATCAGCAAGACTGGTTTCAGAGAAAGGTATGGCCATTATGAGTTCACAGTGGTTCCATTTGGGTTAACAAATGCACCAATTGTCTTCATGTGTCTCATGAATTTTGTATTCAAGAATTACTTGGAAACGTTTTTCATTTTCTTCTTGGATGAAATTTTAATATATTTTAAATATGAAGTAGAGCATGAGAAACACTTAAGAATGGTGTTAAAGATATTGAGGGAACATTAGTTGTATGCCAAGTTGAGAAAGTGTTCATTTTACTTGAAGCAAATACATTACTTGGTCCATATCATATCCAAGGAGGGGATAACATTATATCCAGAAAAGATAAAGGCCATTGAGGAATGGCCAACACTAAGAAATGTCTTAGAAGTGAGGTCATTCATGAGCATTGCAGGTTACTACATAATATTTATTGAAGGATTCTCAAATATTTTACATTCAATCACTTCTTTGCAGAAGAAGGATGTGAAGTTTGAGTGGACACATGATTATGAAAGGATCTTTCAACACTTGAAGAATTTATTAACAAGTGATCCAATATTGAGGATTGTTGATGCAACTAAAAACTTCGTTGTATGCACTAATGCATGTCAAGAAGTATTGGGTGGATGCTTTAGTTGGAATGGGTATGTGATATGCTATGAATCAAGGAAGTTGAAGGAACATGAAAGACATTATGAAACTCATGATTTGGAGTTAGAAGCGATAGTGCATGCCTCGAATATGTGGATGCACTACCTCATGGGAAAGATATTTGAGTTGAGGACAAACCACTATAGTTTGAAATACTTGTTTAGACAACCAAATCTGAATGCCACACAAAGAAGGTGGTTAAATTTCGTTAGTGAATATGACTTTGACATAAATCATATCAAAGGTAAAGAGAACAATGTGGTTGATGCACTCAACATGAGGGTGCATGAGATGCATGCAACAACTATTAGCACGTATCAATCAGTCTTGAAAGATATAATTCTAGAAGCTGCAAAATCAGATCAGAAATATATGGAGTTAAGAGAAACTTTTCAGCAAGGTAATTTATAGTAGAAAGTCGAATAATATAAGCTAGAAAGTGATGAAATTATTATATATAGAGGAATAATTTATGTGCCAAATTATCGGACATTGAAGGATCTGATATTGGGAGAAATGTATAATGTACCTTATGTTGAACACCCAGGTTACTAGAAAACTAATGCTGTTGTCAAGAGTCACTGTTATTGGTCAAGTATGAAAAAAGAAATTTTTGAGTTTATTGCCAAGTGTTTGGCCTGTTAAAAGGTCAAGGATAATCATAGACATCCATCTGGACTGCTACAGTCATTTCCCATTCCTGAGTGGAAGTGGGAAGTGGTAACAATGGAATTTATCACTAAACTACCCAGAACTAAAAAGCAACATGATTCTATCATGGTAGTTGTGGACAAGATTACCAAAGTTTCCCATTTTATTCCAGTAAATCTTAATCACAAGGAAGCTAACATAGATGATATCTATCTAAGATAAATATCTCGATGACATGGAATTCTCAAGACAATTTTATCAGAAAGAGATCCAAAATTTACTTCAACGTTTTGGAAAGGATTTTTCATTTTAGCACAACTTATCATCTAGAGTCATATGGATAGACAGAAAGAGTGAATCAAGTAATTGAATATATGTTAAGGATGTATGTAATGGATAAGCCATCCAAGTGGGAGGATTATCTAAACTTGGTAGAGTTTTGTTACAACAATGAGTACCAAGAATCCTTGAATATGAGCCCATTTGAGGCACTCTGTGGAATAAAATGCAACACACTACTCAGTTGGGACAACCCAATAGATCGCGTAGTAGTTGGGGAAAAACTACTCAGGGAAATGGAAGAGCAGATGGTCAATATTAAACATAATTTAAATACTATGCAGGATAAGAAGAAAAACTATTTTGATAAAGGCATAAATTATAAAGAATTTAAAGTGGGTGATCATGTGTTTCTGAAAGTAAAGGCCAACATAATCTCCCTTAAGTTGGGAAATTGTTCAAAGTTGGGAGTGTGGTTTTGTGGGCCAATTGAAATTATGGAAAGGATTGGGCTTGTAGCATATATTATTGTCTTTCCTGCACCAATTCATATTCATAATGTATTCCATATATCATTACTTTAAAAGTATGTGTCTGATACTAATTATGTCATTGATTGGAATTTGATTTAGGTGGAGCAAGAATGAATTTTTCAAGTGCATCTGGTGCGCATATTGGATTAGAAGATCAAGTAGCTTCATAATAGATCCATAGAGACAGTAAAGGTCTAATGGACCTAGTACGACCTTGAGGATGTAACTTGGGAGCATGAGGATGCTATGCGGGCATAATACCCAGATCATTTTTAGAAATTTAGAAATTTAGATTGTACATGTGTACATACTGCACTAAGGACAATGCATAAATAAGGGCGAGGGGATTGTAGTACCCCTAGGATGATCCACAAGTGTAAATTTCCATGTAACGTTACTTCACTTATAAGGTAGTGAGATGATAGGAAAATTTGTTGGTTTGGTTCTGTGTGCATTACGTTAGTGCATGAGAATATCGCACCAAAAGGGTGTGCGCAGTGGTAAAATGATTCATTGCATAGTTTAATGTTTGGTGCACACCAATGTAATTACACAAGAATGGCGCACTGAAAATGAAACAAATTAATGAATGCAATGTGCAAGTGTTAGAGTGAAATGATGATGCATTGAAGGAATAGGCACACAACCTTGGATGCAACGCACATTGGCTTAGTGCACAGGTATTGAAGACCAGAGAAGCCTTTTGTATATAATTCATGATGTAATATGCACTTGTGTAAGGGTGAAATGGTGGCACACTAAACTTAGAGTGCATTCATCCCATAAGTTCCACGTGCACTGGTTTAGTGCACAAGCTTTATGTTTTGAGGCCGATGAGCCTAGATGCAATAGATCAGTATTGTGGTACTAAGAATGTAAATGTAATCATAAGAAAATTTAATGAAAATACATTATTGCGGCACACTGACCACATAAAAGAGAATGGGGGGATTAAACTCCACTAGCTGAGGTTAAGGGGTCTGGGTTAAAGGGGATTAAACCCAAAAAGGAATATTATATTAATATTTATTTAAAAAGCATAAAGTAAGGATATATTATTATATCCTAAGTCCTAAGGAGGGGATGTGTGGACTGAAGGTAGTTCTCAACAACAAGAGTGAAGTTGGGAACATGGGTCAATGAGTTTTGACTTAGTACTCGTTTATGATCATTTGAAAAACACAAGAAGAAAAAAAAGGATCCAACGGTTCTGAAAGAAAGCGGATTGTGATTTTCATTGAACCTGATTGTTATTGTGACCAATATGTTGATTATTATCATAGATATACTTATATGGCCTAGCTTGGGGAGTTAATATAGAAGAAGTTGATTTTCAATCCTATGGGAGATTTCATTATGTCCAGGTGAGACAATTGATAGGAATTATTTCTTCAGGTGCCAAACTGTAATGACAGGGCTTTGAGACTTCCTTTCTATCCTTTGTGGAAGCCTTGGAAGAGAAGTAGGGAAGTTGAAGGAATGTTGAGTAGAGAAGGTGAACACTTCCTCTGGTGGGACAGGAACGTGGGGAATGAGAGACTATAGGATGTTAGTGTGAATTATCATATGTGACATACTTTCCTGTAATCGAGTCACATGTGACTGATTTATCGGAGACCGAGTTCCTGGGTATGCGATATGTTATGAATCAAGGAAGTTGAAGGAACATGAAATACACTATGAAACTCATGAATTGGAGTTGGAAGTGATAGTGCATGCCTTGAATATGTGGATGCACTACCTCATGGGAAAGATATCTGAGTTGAGGACAGACCACTGTGGTCTGAAATACTTGTTTAGACAACCAACTCTAAAATCCAGGCAAAGAAGGTGGTTAAATTTACTCAATGAATATGAGTTTGACATAAAGCATATCAAAGGTAAAGAGAACAATGTGGTTGATGCACTCAATAGGAGGGTGCATGAGATGCATGCAACAACTATGATCATGTATCAATCAAATTTGAAAGATAGAATTCTATAAGTTGTAAAATCATATCAGAAATATATGGAGTTAAGGGAAACATTTCAGCAAGGTAATTTACAACAGAAAGTCGAATAATATAAGTTGGAAAGTGATGAAATTATTAGATACAAAGGAATAATTTATGTGTCAAATTCTCATAAATTGAAGGATATGATATTGAGATAAATGCATAATGTACCTTATGCTGGACATCTAGGTTACTAGAAAACTAATGCAGTTGTCAAGAGTCAATATTATTGGCTAGGTATGAAGAAAGAATATTTTGAGTTTATTTCCAAGTGTTTGGCATGTCAAAAGGTCAAGGCTAAGAATAGACATCCAAATGGAATGCTACAGTAATTTCCCATTCCTGAGTGGAAGTGGGAAGTGATAACAATGGATTCTATCACTGAACTACCCAAAAATAACAAGCAACATGATTATATCATGGTAGTTGTGGACAAGCTTACCAAAGTTTCCCATTTTATTCCAGTAAAGATTACTCACAAGACAATTAACATAGGTGATATCTATCTAAGATAAATAGGTCGATTACATGGAATTCCCAAGACAATTGTGTCAGAAAGAGATACAAAATTTACTTCAATGTTTTGGAAAGGATTGTTCAAGGGATTTGGAACAAATTTTCATTTTAGCACAGGTTATCATCTAGATTCATATGGACAGACAGAAAGAGTGAATCAAGTAATTGAACATATGCTAAGGATGTATGTAATGGATAAGCCATCCAAGTGGGAGGATTATCTACACTTGGTAGAGTTTTATTACAAAACTGGGTCTGAATAATCCTTGAAGATGAGCCCATTTGAGGCACTCTATGGAAGAAAATGAAACACACTATTCAGCTAGGACAACCCAATAGATCGCATAGTAGTTGGGACAAAACTACTCAGGGAAATGGAAGAGCAGATGGTCAAGATTAAACAAAATTTAAATACTTCACAGTATAAGAAGAAAATCTATGTTGATAAAGGCATAACTCACAGATAATTTAAAGTGGGTGATCATGTGTTTCTAAAAGTAAAGGCCAACATAATCTCCCTTAAGTTGGGAAATTGTTCAAAGTTGGCAAGATGATTTTGTGGGCCATTTGAAATTATGGAAAGGATTGGGCTTGTAGCATATATTATTGTCTTTCTTACACAAATGCATATTCATAATGTATTCCATGTATCATTACTTTAAAAGTATGTGCATTATACTAATTATGTCATTGATTGGAATTTGATTCAGGTGGAGAAAGAAGGAAGTTTTCAAGTGCATCCGGTGCACATATTGGATCAGAAGATCAAGTAGCTCAAGAATAGATCCATAGAGATAGTAAATATTTAATGGACCTAGTATGGCCTTGAGGATGTAACTTGGGAGTGTGAGGATGCTATGTGGGAATAATGCCCACATCGGTTTTAGAAATTTAGAAATTTTGATTGTACATGTGTATATACTGCACTAAGGACAATGCATAAATAAGGGGGAGGGGATTGTAATACCCCTAGGATGATCCATAAGTGTAAATGTCCATGTAACTGTACTTCAGTTATAATATATTGAGATGATAGGACAAGTTGTTGGTTTGGTTCTACGTGCATTAAGTTAGTGCATGAGAATATCATACCAAAAGGGTGCGTGCAGTGGTAAAATGATTCATTGCACAGTTTAATGTTTGGTGCACACCTGTGTAATTACAGAAGAATGGAACACTGAAAATGAAACAACTTAATGAATGTAATGTGCATGTGTTAGTGTGAAATGATGACAGACTGAAGGAATAGGAACACAACCTTGGATGTAGCACACATTGGCTTAGTGCACAGGTATTGAAGACCAGAGAAGCCATTTGTATATAAGTCATGATGTAACATGCACTTGTGTAAGGGTGCAATTGTGCCGCAAAAAAATTAGAGTGCATGCATTCCATAAGTTCTACGTGCACTAGTTTAGTGCACAGGCTTTATGTTTTGAGGTTGGTGAGCATGGATGCAATAGATTAGTAATACGGTACTAATAATGTAAATGTAGTCATAATAAAATTTAATGAAAATACATTGTTGCGTCTGACCAATCACGTAAAAGAGAATGGGGGGCTTAAAATCCACTAGCTGAAGTTAAGGGGTCTGGGTTAAAGGGGATTAACCCAAAAAGGAATATTATATTAATATTTCTTTAAAAATCATAAAGTAAGGATATATTATTATATCCTAAGTCCTAAGGAGGGGATGTGTGGACTGAAGGAAGTTCTCAACAACAAGAGTCAATTTGGGAGCAGGCATCAAAGATTTTTGACTTTGTACTCATTTATGATCATTTGACAAAAACAAGAGGAAACAAAAGGAGCCGACGGTTATGAAATAGAGCAGACTGTGATTGTCATTGGACCTGATTGTTATTATTGTTGGACATATTGTCATTATGATGTCAACATTCGATGTCATTATGATGTGATGATTTGTTGTTATGATGAATTATCATTGTGATTTATCATAGATGAAATTTTCATTGATGTCAACAGTATACCAGTTAGCAAAGAATATCAAACAATATGCAAAAATCAAAAGCGTAAGCTTAGGAGGAGGAGCGAACAATATGCAGAGATCAAACCTCAGAAGGAAAAGCATAATCTTAGGAGAAGGAGAAAAGAGTATGCATAGATTAAATATTAGAAGGAAAAGCGTAATCTCAGGAGGAGGAGAGAACAATATGAAAAGATCAAAGATCAAAAGGAAAAGCGTAAGCTCAGGAGTAGGAGAGAACAATATGCATAGATCAAAGCTCAGAAGGAAAAGAATAAGACCAGGAGGAGGAGCAACAGTGGTCATTGGATCGAGCATTGTGAGGAATATGGATCATTATATCAGAACCCATACAATGTGTAATTATCGTCGAGGAGAACAGATCTTAGTTGCCAGGTCTAAGTGAGAAGAATCAATAGTCGTTGGATCTAGGTAAGGTGCACACACCTTAATCTTTTGTAAGTGCAAAGAAGAAGTGGAGAATCCCAAATCGAGAAATGGAAGAAAGGAAGTGCTAACTTTCGACATCATGAAACATGAAGTCCTGATGAGATCTAGACCATTGGATCGAGGAGAGTCGTGGGTCATCGATTGGACGAAAGCGAAGAATCAGGAATCCGGAAATGAAAGAAAGGAAGTGCTAACTTTCGACATCGGGAAACGTGAAATCCCGATGAGATCCAAACCATTAGATCGAGGAGAGTCAAGGGCCATCGATTGGACAAAATTAGAGAATCGAGAATTAGGAAACAGAAGAAAGGAAGTGCTAACTTTCGATATCACGAAATGTGAAGTCTCGATACGATATGGGACGTTAGATCACAAAGAATTGTGGACCATTGATCTGACACTATGAAGTTCCATTAGCCGTCAGATCACCTTAAATGGAAGGATAGGATAAGTGAGGAGAAGAGGCTGAGAGTTTCAATATCCAAATACTCGAAAACCATTGGATCATTCTAAAGTAGAAAGGATGATAAGAAAAGTTGGAGGGCCGTTGAATTTAGACCAAGGAAAAGTTGCATTGTACAACATATCAAGTCATTGATCTAAGATCCTGATCAAATGAACATCATTCGCTTTCGGTATAAATATATGAGGAGGTTACTCTCCAAAAAAATCTCACTTCAAGAATTTAGTTTGAGATTTTAAAGAGCTGAAGCTCAGAGAGCCGGAGAGACGAAATAGATTCTCGACCATCAGATCATGCAAATTAGATATCATTTGTCCAATTGTACAAAGAATATATTGAGCATCATATCGTCTAAAATGAATTTGGACTATTTGATCCAGAACATGAGTTGAGACTTGAGAATTTCAAAGTCTGGAGACGTGAAAGGATCACAGTCGTTGATCCGAAAGGGACACATGTCAGTGGATTGTTAGCTCCAGAAGATTTACATACAAAGGAAATAAGGGGTTGACATTTGAAATATCCGAATTCCAGAGACCCAAAGGAGATCTCAACCATTGATCAAGATAGGGGACACATGACCATTGATCTAGTTGTTGATTAAGGAGGACATGTGGTAGACCACTTCAGCAAACAATGTTAGCAAGGACATGTGGTAGACCACGTCAACAAACCATGTCAATAGACCACGTCAGCAGACCACATTAGCAAGGAAATGTGAAAAACTATGTTAGCAGACCATGTTGGCAAGGACACATGGCATAGTCAAATAATGACAAGTGTCAATATGAAATCGACATTTCAGGCACGTGTAAATCATGAATATGAGTGACACATGGCAACTACTCAGCTCGTTCAATGTCATCAAGTGACATAAGCAATTTATGTCACTACAAGAGTTTTACTTCGGGATTTTTACCACCAACACTTGCCCAAAGTCCCGAAGTATTGAATGTTGAAGTCCCTGAGTGGACATGAAACATCCAATCTGAGGATCACTTCGAGAGCATTCTCGATCATCGATATAATACAGTGGAAGGATAGTGTAATTGGAAGTATTAACTGAAAGCAAGCAGTCTCCACCACTTATGACTCACTCAACAGGTGATCACTCCAGAGGAAAATGGAGAAGCATTTATTCAAAACCTCCGAAGTCTCGAATGTCGTAGTCCCGAAGTGGACATGGGTCATCTGATCTGAAGAAACACTTTGGGTGTACACTCAACCGTTGATCATATAGCAATGTAAGGATTGAATATGACCATTGATCCGGTTTCATGATATAAATAAGAACCGTCTAATCTGTTCGAAAAAATCTTCTTTGGGAGTTTTGAAAGGTTGTGAAGTCCAGAAGGCCTGAAGGGCGAAGTCCTGAAGTCCCAAAGGGAGAAGTTCCATAGTCCTGAATGTCAAAGTCCCGAAGTGGACACGACATGTCCGATATGACAGATCATTCTGGGATCACTCTCCATCGTCAATAAAAATACAGTGGAAGGATATAGTAAGTAGAATAGTCGAAGATGCGAAGTAAATCTTGGCCATCCATCTCATCGAGATATTGAATTATGACCATTGAATTGGTAAGCGCTCAAGAGATCATATCTCTTAGCATCTGGTCAATTCCATTGGTCATATGGTAAAGAGATTTAAAAGGCAGAATGTAATGCATCGCTTAAATTGATAAGCCTGTGGTTCTACGCCAATGATCATATGAACATGGTTTGAAGGAAGTGTCGATTTTTGTAATCACAGAGATGAAGGAAATCAATCCATACCTGTGATTGATTTACGAAAGTAAAGGGGATGCCAGGTGTAAATTTGAAGACCCATAATGATGATCTCTGGTGGTCCCAAAGGTTGTTGTAAATGAACAAGTTAGTTATAACTTGTTGCAAAAGTTGGCCCAATAAATTAAACAAGTTTTGAGCATAAGAAACTATAAATACAACCACGATTGGTTCACTTGAGAACAATCCTTGTAGATGAAAGAGGTGGATCTTCACTTGAGGTCCATGATTATATTAGAGGGAAGATGAAGTGAAGAGTGCGCCCATGGGAATAAGACGGGCTCGTGAAAAGATAGACTCACTGAGAAAGAGCAGTCTGCGGAGAAAAATTAAGGGGATGTGGACCTGAGGTCTGTGTGAATATCAGAGGAAATATGAAGTGAAGAAAGTGTGAATTTTAGAGAGAAGATGAAATGAAGTGATGAGTGTTTATGGTATACCTCCGATCATGAGATAGAGTTGATTCAATAATGGATCACTAATACTAGAGTTGGTTGAATAACTATATGAACTCTAGTTGGATAGACTGCATTATATCAACAAGTTGGGTCTTTCTTGAGAGTTGGTTCTCTCCTAGGATTTGGTGCTCCTTACTTCAATTGGTGCTGCTACAAAATAGTTGGTGCTGGGAAAATTCACATTACTATATTCACATATATATAAAAGATTATATAAACATATAGTATCTCTTGTGTCCATTGTGATTATGATTTGATTATTCTAAATCTGTACAATTATTTTTTAACTCATAACTTGCAAAAAGAAAAGTTAGAAAATTCCACACACTAATTCACCACCCCCCCCTCTTAGTGTGGGTGGTGTGTTCAACAATTGGTATCAGAGAAGGTTCCTTCAACACAGTTTAAACACTGGAAGGTAGATTCTGAAGAAATGGGTGGACAAATGGCTCTCTCTGCAATTGAATCTCCCTTATTTGATGGAACAAATTATTCATCACGGAGAGAAAATATGAAATCGTATTTGAAGTCAAAGGGATCTGAAGTTTGGAATTCAATAGTAAGCAATCCCTGGGATTTAACTACATCAAATAATCTATCCAATATTACAATCCAAAGAAGAGTAAGGAAGAACAATGAAGTGGCATTGAAGATTCTTCTCAATGGATTATCTGATACTTTCAAGGAAAGCATAGGACTATGCACATCCACCAAGGACTTATGGATGAAGTTATAAGAGATGTATCAAATCAAAAGACAAGACACATAAGACATTCCTATCAAGGAAGAAGAAGAATACTCAACCATCAATAAAGGTAAAGACTCTCCACAATATTTCGATTGAAAGAATGTTGATATTGAATCCTCCCCTACAAGTAAAGAGGAAGATGCAGATACAATAAAAGAATGCTCTGTTAGCATTTATCCCATGGAAGATGTGGAAGAAGAACTATCAAAGGACAAACAAAAGGTTGATTGGAGTCTTTGTGAATACCACTATGACCATAATGATTCGGACTATAGCTATCTTCATGACTACACTAAATAATTTCTTGAAAATCATCAGAAGCATATCTTGGAAATAAAGGAAATGCTCAAGGACAATGAAAAGATAATATATGAGCAGGATAATCAGTTACAAGAAAAACAAGAGGATATCAAGAAGCTGAAGAAATAAATTATTCAAGTAAAATAAAAGAAGAAGGAAGATGATGAGCCTAGCAATCAAAAGCATATCCTAGAAATAAAATAAAAGCTCAAAGACAATGAAGAAATCATATCTAAGAAAAATATTCAGTTAGAAAACAAATAAGAAGAGATCAAAAGATTGAAAACCAAAATGGCTAATCTAACAAAAGAAAAGGAAGAAGAGATCAAAAGATTGAAAACAAAAGTTACTAATCTAACAAAATAAAAGCAAGAAGAGATCAAAAGATTGAAAACCGAAGTTACTAATCTAACAGAAGAAAAGGAAGAGGAGATCGAGAGACTGAAAAATGAAATCAATCAAGAAAAACAAGAAAAGAAGGAAGATTATGGACTAATAGAAAACCTTGCAGATCTAAAAGAACTAAGGGAATGGAATGACAATCTTAAAATCCAACTTGAAGAATCCAAATGAAGAGAGGAGGTAGTGAGGAACTAGTTGAACAAAAAGGAAGAATCATGTCATAAGTTGGAAGCAGAAGTTGTGAATCTTAGAAAGAAGGTTGAGAAGTCTAACATGCAAATCAAGTTCTTGAACAGCTCGATGACCCTGGATAAGATATTGGATAATCAGAGATCACCAAATGACAAATCCGGTCTTTGATACAACAAGGAAGAAATCAATACTCCTAAGAAACTTGACACGGGTCCTTCATTTATAAATGGTGAAGACAGGTCTGGCATAGGTCCTTCATTTGTAAAGGATGAAGAAAAGTCTGGCACATGTCCTTAATTTTTAAGGAATGAAGACAAGTCTGACACGTCTCTATAAAAATTGAAAGCAGGTATGACTGAGGCTCTTCATGTTCAAGAAATGAAAGAAACACTACAAAATTTAGAAGATCAGATCAAGGAAGACATCCAGAAGCTACTCATATACCTCATAGAAAGTTTAGAAGAGAGACACCTTCATGGATGAATCAAAGAAGGTATGAGATTGTTTTTAACGATTATTTCTTTTCTTGTAATGAATATGGTCATATAGCCTTGGATTGTAGGTATCATGGAAGAAATAAAGTTGGTAGTTTCAACAACAGTATAATATGTTGGAACCGCAATCATGTTGGACTTATTGCTACACATTGCTACACTATGAGATGTTATAGATGTGGTGGATATGGCCACAAAGCCCATAATTGTTGGAACTCAAGAAAACAATCAATGAGAAATGCTTCATATAGTACGACAAAAGGAGTAAATGGAACATGGAAGAAAAATGAAGTTGCAGAAATAGAAGATCAGAGAACAAAGTTCAAGAAACTAGGACACTCATAGATGTGGATAGCAAAGACTAAACAAGTGAACAGGAGTGAAGTTGATTGTTGCAAAAATAATGTCAGTCATGTGACATGCATAGTATAAAATTTCTTAGACAACTTTAGAGAAATTTATAGTAAAGAAGCATCTTGGATAAATATGGATACATTTGGATAGAGATCGATGAGAATCAATGGGCAGATCCAAGGGTTGTTTGAAAAATATGAGCTATAATTGCGCAGTGTTCCAGTAGGATAGTGACATCCGCAGAAGCAACATTCTGATGTACAAAATGATGTGTGTGACATCCTATAGAGATAACAAGAAGAGAGGCCTTGTTAGAAAGAGTTACCCTTTTAGAAACAAATGGGGAGAACAGTCAGAAGTAGAGAGAGAAGAGTGAAAGGGGGAGTCATTTAGTTATGACAAGAAAAGGATGATTGTAGGAAGAGTTACCCAAGTTCAGATTCTTGTCAGTAACATATAGACAGACAAAGCTTTACCACAGGAAGAGAAACCCTTTTCCATTGATGTCAAAGGGGGAGTTTTGTATATGGAGTTAGTGTGTTTCCCTCAATGACAAAGGTAGATATTGTTGGACATATTGTTATTGATGTCAATAGTCGATGTCATTATGATGTGATGATTTGTTGTTATGATGAATTATCATTGTGATTTATCATAGATGAAATTGTAATTGATGTCAGTTAGCAGAGAATGTCAAACAATATGCAGAGATCAAAAGTGTTAGTTCAGGAGGAGGAGTGAATATTATGTAGAGATAAAAGATCAGAAGGAAAAGCATAAGATCAAGAGAAGGAGCGAACAATATCCAGATATCAAATCTCATAAGGAAAAGCGTAATCTCAGAAGGAAAAGTGTAAGCTCGGGAGGAGGAGTGAATAGTATGAAGAGATCAAAGATCAGAAGGAAAAGCATAAGCTCGGGAGGAGGAGCGAACAATATGAAGAGATCAAAGCTGAGAAGGAAAAGCGTAAGACCGAGAGGAGGAGTGAAAGTGGTCATTGGATTGAGAACTATGAAGAATATGGATCGTCAAATCAGAGCCCAAACAATGATGAATGAGCATCGAGGAGAACAAATCTTAGTCGTTAGATATGAGTGCGAAGAATCAACAGTTGTTGGATCCAGGTAAGGTGCACACACCTTAATATTTTGGAACTGCAAAAAAGAAGAGGAGAACCGCGAATATGAAAATGTAATAAAGAAATTGCTAACTTCCGACATCGTGAAACATGAAGTTTTGATGAGATATGGACCATTGGATTGAGGATAGTCATGGGCCATCGATCATATGAAAGAGGAGAATTGGGAATCGGGAAATGGAAAAAAGGAGGTGATAACTTCCGACATCTCGAAACACAAAGTCCCAATGAGATCTAGACCACTGGATCGAGGAGAGTCATGGGCTGTCGATTGGACGAAAGTAGAGAATCAGGAATCGGGAAACAAAAGAAAGGAAGTGATGAATTCATACATCATGAAATACGAAGTCTTGATATGATCTGGGACATCAGATCATAGAGCATTGTGGACTGTTGATCTGACACTCTGAAGTTTCTTCAGTTATTGGATCACCTTAAGTGGAAGGATAGGATAAGCGAGGTAAAGAGGCTGAGAGTTTGAATATCCAAATACCCGAAAACCGTTGGATCATTCTAAAGTAGAAAGGACGATAAGAAAAGTTGGAGGGTCGTTGGATTTTGACCAAGGAAAAGATGCATTGCAGAACAGATCGATTTGTTGATCTAATATCCTGATCAAATGAACATCATTCACTCCAGGTATAAATATGTGAGGAGATTATTCTCCAGAAAAATATCACTTCAAGAATTTAGTTTGAGATTTGAAAGACCCGAAGCCCAGAGAGTCGGAGAGCTGAAATAGATTCTTGACTATGAGATCATCCAAAATAGATCTTGGTCATCTGATCGTCCGAAGAAGATATCGAGCGTCAGATCATCCGAGGTAAATATGTACCGTATAATATAGAACATCAGTTGAGACTTGAGAATTCCAAAGTCTGGAGACATGAATGGATTGCCATCGTTGATCTGAAAGGGACATGCGTTAGTGGATTTTCATCTCCAGAAGATTGACGTATGGAAGAAAGAAGGGGTTGACATTTGAAATATCTAAATTCCGAAGACCCAAAGGAGATCTCGACTGTTGATTGAGAAAGGGGAAACATGACCATTGATCTAGTTGTTGATTGAGGAGGACATGTGGCAGACCACGTCAACAAAGCACGCCAGAAAGTACATGTGGTAGACCACGTCAGCAGACCACATCGACAAGGACATGTGACAAAATAGGTCAGTAGACCACGTCGGCAAGGACACGTGGCACAGTCAAATAATGATAAGTGTCAAGATGAAATCGACATTTTAGGTATGTGTAAATTAAGAATCTGAGTGACACATGGAAGCTACTCGGCTTGTGCCATGTCATCAAGTCTCGTAAGCAAGTTACATCACTACGTGAGTTTTACTTCAGGAGATTACCACCAGCACTTGCCCAAAATCGCGAAGTCTCTAATGTCGAAGTACCAAAGTGGACACGAGACGTCTGATCTGAATATCACTTCGGGAGCATTCTCAACCGTCAATCTAATACAATGGAAGAATAATGTAAGTGGAAGTATTAATCGACAGCAATCGGTCTCCACTACTTATGACTAACTCAGAAGGTGATCACTCCAGAGGAAAATGGATCAGTGTTTATTTGAAACCTCCAAAGTCCCAAATGTCAAAGTCTTGAAGTGCACACAGGTCATCCAATATGAAGAAACACTTTGGGTTTACACTCAACCATTGACCATATAGAAATGTAAGGATCGAATATGACCATTGATTCGGTTTCGTGATATAAATGAGAATCGTCTGATCTGTTCAGAAAAATATACTTCGGGAGTTCTGAAAGGTTAAAAAGTCCAGAAGACCTAAAGGGAGAAGTCTTGAAGACCCAAAGGGAGAAGTTATGAAGTCCTGAATGCCTAAGTCATGAAGTGGACATGAGAAGTCCGATCTGAAAGATCACTTCGGGAGAACTCTCGATCGTCGATCAAAATATAGTGGAAGGATAGAATAAGTAGAATAGCTGAAGGCCCAGAGTAAATGGTGGCCATCCATCTCATAGGGATATTGAATCATGATTGTTGAATTGATAAGCACTCAACAACTCATCTCGCCTATCGTCTGGTCAATTCCATTGGTCATATGGTAAAGAGATTTGAAAGGAAGAATGTAATGTGTCGCTTAAATTGATAAGCTTGTGGTTCTATGCCAATTATCATATGAAAATGGTTTGAAGGAAGCGTCAATTTCTATAATAAAAAATACAAAGGAAATCGATCCATACCTATGATCGATTTACAAAAGTAAAGGGGATGATAGGTGTAAAGTTGAAGACCCAGAATGATGATCTCTGGTGGTCCCAAAAGTTGTTGTAAATGAACAAGTTATTTATAACTTGTTTCATGAGTCGAACCAATAACTTAAACAAGTTTTGAGCACAAGAAACTATAAATAAAACCATGATTGGTTCACTTGAGAACAAGCCTTGCAGATGGAAGAGGTGGATCTGCACCTGAGGTCCATTATTATATCAGAGGGAGGATGAAGTGAAGAGTGCGCCTACAGGAATAAGACGGGCTCGTGAAAACATAGACTCACTGAGAAAGAGTGGTCTGTATAGAAAAATGAAGGGGATGCGGACCTGAGGTACGTGCGAATATCAGAGGGAAGATGAAGTGAGGAAAGTGAGAATTTCAAAGAGAAGATGAAATGTGGTGATGAGATTTTATGGTATACCTCTGATCATGAGATATAGTTGATTCAATGATGGATCACTACTAATAGAGTTGGTTGAATTACTATATGAACTCTAGTTGGAGATACTGTGTTCTATAAGGAAGATGGGTCTTGTGGCAAGATGGGTCTTGCTTGAGAGTTGGTGCTCTCTTGAGATTTGGTGCTCTCCTAAGAGTTGGTTCTCCTTACTTTAGTTGGTGCTGATACAAAATATTTGGTGCTGGGAAAATTCATATTATTATATTCACATATATATAAAATCTTATATAAACATATGGTATCTCTTGTGTCCATTTTGATTATGATTTGATTATTCTTAATCTGTACAATTATGTTTTAACTGATAACTTGCAAAAACAAAAGTTAGAAAATTCCACTCACTAATTCAACCTCCCCCCCCTCTTAGTGTGGGTGGTATGTTCAACAAGTGTGACCAGTATGTTGATTATTCTCATAGATATATGTATATTTCATAGCTTGGAGACTTAATATGGAAGAGGTAAATTTTTCAGGCTCGTGGGAGATTTCATTCTCTCCAGGTGAGAGAATTTCTATGAATTATTTTCTGAGGTGCCAAGTTGGAGTGACAGGGATCTGAGACTTCCTTTCTAGCCTCTTGTTGAATCCTTGGAAGCGAAGTAGGGAATCCGAAGGACTATTGATAAGAGAAGAGGAATAGTTCATCGGGTGGGACCGACATGTGGGGAATGAGATACTATAGGTTGTCAGTGTGAATTAGAATCTATGACAAACTTTCATGCAATCAATTCGCATGTGGCTAAGTTACCTGGGACCCAGTTCCTATTGATTGAGAGACTTTAGCCTAGTTGGGAACCCTTACCCAAGTGGATTTTCTCCCCAGCTTAGGGGTGACCCATTATTGAGATTTATGAACAATGTGGTCTAAGGATGGAAGGAACGTGGAAGGTCTTCCTACACTTGGTGTATTTATTGCAAAGATAAGTGCCAAATTGTGTTTTAAATCATGTTTGCAGTAATATTTACGCAATTATTGTCATGGATTTGTGTTATTTATGTTGCATGTATAATTTTGTTATGAATATGTATATAATCATGCATTGCAGAGTAATTATATCATTTAATAAGTGACATATTTGTGTCATAGCAATTTCGATGGAATTGCTGGTAAATTGGTTTGAGAGAAAGAAAGTTTAAGTGACATTTCCTAAAAGCTGGTTGGGGATTTTACATAGAATCTCCTATAAGGTCAACAAGAAGTTACTTACTCTAGAATCCTCTAGAAAGTATTCAAGAAGTTTTCTAGTCAAAGTGGTTGCAACAAGAATTTAATTATGGGTAAAGTAGTTGTAACAAAAAAATCATGAGTTTACTAATTATGGGTAAAGTAGTTGCAACAAGAAAGTACAGGTTGACCCTAAAATAAATAAAAAGGGTAAAACAATTATGACCCTAAAATGAGGAAAAAGGGTAAAACAATTATGACCCTAAAATTAGGAAAACAGGTAAAACAATTATGACCCTAAAATTAGGAAAAAGGGTAAAACAATTATGAGCCTAAAAATAGGAAAAAGGTAAAACAATTATGACCCTAAAATTATGGAAAAGGGTAAAACAATTATTACCCTAAAATTAGGAAAAAGGGTAAAATAGTTAAAGGGTAAAACAATTGTAACAAGAAATCAATTAAGGGTAAAGTGGTTACTGTTGAAAATACTAAAACAAATGAGAGTGGGGGGGGTGAATCAGTTGTTACTGTTCTTAAACAATATATGACTATTCAAACTATTTTTAATCTCTTCCAAGTGACGATCAATATTATATAACATATGAACAACATGAATAATGAACATCAATCACACATAAGATATACATAGAGACATATTTTCATGAGGAAACCCATAAAGGAAGAAAACCTCTTCTTCTTCGAATGATAGACAATCTTTTAAGTTCTGTACATCATCTATGTTTGAGCACCAACTCAAAGTGAGGCTACTACCTCTATTTTACAAGCTCCAACTTGTTGAGAGAACCAACTCTTTGGTTTCTCTAACACCCACTAGAAGGAAGCATCAACTCCCTGAGTGTTCTAGCACCAACTGGATGGAAGAACCTACTTCCACTTATACAAGCACCAACTTGTTGAGAGCACCAACTCTTTGGTTTCTCTAGAACCCACTAAAAGGAAGAATCAACTCCTTGAGTGTTTCAACACCAACTGGATGGAAGCACCTACTTCCACTTATACAAGCACCGACTTGTTGAGAGCACCAACTCTCTGGTTTCTCTAGCACACACTAGAAGGAAGCATCAACTCCATAAATGTTCCAACACCAACTGGACTTATACAAGCACCAACTTGCATACAGAAAAATATGTGTTTTCCTCGAGCACCACCCTGCCACCCTGTTTTTCTAGCCACAACTAGATGGAAGATACAACTTCCAATATTCAAGCACCAACTTGAATATCAGAGGACCACAGTCCTATGAAGCACCACCCAACCTCCCTTAAAATAAATAAGTGACTTACTAACCAACAATACAGGTGTTGCAATTATTACCACTTCTCCTCTGTTCAACAATTCTTCTCTTCTTTTATCTGTTCTACAATTTTTCTTTTCTTCTATCTATTATGTAGTTCTTCTTTGCTTCAAACTATTATGAAATTCATCTCTTGCTTCTGTCTGTTCAACATCTTCAATTTTTATCTCACAATATGCATATTGCAATTTTTACCCTTCTTACAGTTCAATTCATTTTTCACTCAGAACAACCAACCATACACAGTCACTGCATATTTCGTTCTATCCCCATTGACTTCTTCAGTTACACCTCGACTCCCCTAGAGAAAAAACACCTCAGCAACTGAATCACCAACTGTCCAAGAATCATGATTCAGTTCAGTTAACTGAATTGTAACTGAAAAACTAACCATGAGGTGGAATGGTAGCCCTTCGATCAGATTCCCAATTCACCAACATTGTTGGATTACATCCGCAGGGTCTCGCGTTTATCCCATGTGCCCACTGGTTGTGATCACAGGTTAATCAGAAAGTTATTTCTCATTTCGAATTTCGGATATATTGTGGTGAGGCTTCTCGACTTTCCATGTTTTGATCTCCAAAAATAGGGCTTAGCAATTAGTACCTTCCATTTTGATGACCACCAATGATGACCATCGGCTACACCAACAAGCGCTATGCAATTTCATGTTTCATGAATTTTGTTGCAAGTCACTCTAACTATGCCAACTCTCGATCATTAAATGTAGCCCTGCAACTTCCAAGCTCCTTCCTTCACATTCCCATGGCTATGACCAAATTCTTATCCATAAAGAGCTTTCACGACTTGCGATTTTTGGAATTCTATGTTGAGGCATCTCGACTCTCCATGTTGTGATTGCCGAAATAAATCTTGGTTGCACTAGCTCCTCCCTCCAACTCTCGACAATGTGACAATGTGCTATGACTACTTGCCAATCAAAAGAGTGATTCGTGATCTCATAGAATAGAGATCCTCCTTCCTTTGACTTTCCAGTCAGCGAAAATATGACCTTCTGCCACTTGTAATTTGCATCCAATGGTCCACGACCCTTGATCCAAGGGTTCAGATCAAATCTGATCAATCCTTGATCTGACGGTCCAAATCATTTTGGGATATTGCATATCGCGAGTTACCACACCATGCTCCTTTGACTCCTCCAATGTGCAAGTAAGCGAAATTTCAATCGCTTGCCATGTGTCCTATGGCTCCAACGGCTAGATTGTTATCGTGTTTTCGCATATTGCAAGTTTGAGGGGTTAGAGCACCTCCTTCCTTTGGATTTATCGATTTTGTTATCACTGAAATTTCGTCCGCACAGGGCGACAAGAACTCAACATCATCAACACAGAAAAACAATCATCCATGGCACAAGGATTAACTCCACAGCACATCAAAAAGGCCAAAACTATACAAAGTTGGCTAAAAAGATTAA
>ML778371.1:606660-629728 GCA_009831015.1 Picea engelmannii | reverse complement strand
GGTGAATTAGTTATTACTATTCTTAAGCAATATATGACTATTCAAACGATTTTTAATCTCTTCCAAGTGACCATCAATATTATATAACATATGAACAACATGAATAATGAACATCAATCACACATAAGATATACACAGAGACATATTTTCATGAGGACACCCATAAAGGGAGAAAACCTCTTCTTCTTCAAATGATCGATAGTATTTTAAGTTCTGTACATCATCTATGATTGAGCACCAACTCAAAGTGAGGCTACTACCTCTATTTTACAAGCTCCAACTTGTTGAGAGAACCAACTCTTTGGTTTCTCTAACACCTACTAGAAGGAAGGATCAACTCCCTGAGTGTTCCAGCACCAACTGGATGGAAGCACCTACTTCCACTTATACAAGCACCAACTTGTTGAGAGCACCAACTCTCTGGTTTCTCTAGCACCCACCAAAAGGAAGCATCAACTCCCTGAGTGTTTCAACACCAACTAGATGGAATCACCTACTTCCACTTATAGAAGCACCAACTTGTTGAGAGCACCAACTCTCTAGTTTCTCTAGCACACACTAGAAGGAAGCATCAAGTCCCTAAATGTTCCAGCACCAACTGGACTTATACAAGCACCAACTTCCATACATAAAAATATGTGTTTTCCCCGAGCACCACCCTGCCACCCTGTTTTTCTAGCCACAACTAGATGGAAGATACAACTTCCAATATTCAAGCACCAACTTGAATATCAGAGGACCACAGTCCTCTGAAGCACTACCCAACCTCCCTTAAAATAAATAAGTGACTTACTAGCCAACAATACAGGTGTTGCAATTCTTACCACTTCTCTTCTGTTCAACAATTCTTCTCTTCTTTTATCTGTTCTACAATTTTTCTCTGCTTCTATCTATTATGCAGTTCTTCTCTGCTTCAAACTATTATGAAATTCGGCTCTTGCTTCTGTTTGTTCAACATCTCTGATTTTTATCTCACAATATCCATACTACAATTTTTACCATTCTTACAGTTCAATTCATTTTTCACTCAGAACAACCAACCATACACATTCATTGCATATTTCGTTTTATCCCCATCGACTTCTTCAGTTATGCCTCGACTCCCCTAGAGAAAAAATGCCTCAGCAACTGAATCACCAACTTTCCAAGAATCATGATTCAGTTCAGTTAACTGAATTTTAACTGAACAACTAACCATGAGGTGGAACAGTAGCCCTCCGATCATATTCCCAATTCACCAACACCATTGGATTACATGCGTAGGGTCTCGCGTTTATCCCATGTGCCCACTAGTTGTGACCACATCTTAATCAGAAAGTTATTTCTCATTTCGCATTTCGGATATCTTGTGGTGAGGCTTCTCGAATATCCATGTTGTGATCTCCAAAAATAGGGCTTAGCAATTAGTACCTTCCATTTCTGTGACCACCAGCAATGACCATCGGCTACACCAACAAGCGCTATGCAATTTTGTGTTTCCTGAATTTTGTTGCAAGTCACTCTGACTCTTCCAACTCTCAACCACGAAATGTAACCTTGCAACTTGCAATCTCCTTCCTTCACGTTCCCATGGCTATGACCAAATGCTTATCCATAAATAGCTTTCACGACTTGCGATTTTGGGAATCCTATGTTGAGGCATCGTGACTCTCCATGTTGCGATCACCGAAATAAATCTTGGTTGCACTAGCTCGTCCCTCCAACTCTTGATGATGTGACAATGTGCTATGACCACTTGCCAATAAAAATAGCACTTCATGATCTCACAGAATAGAGCTCCTCCTTCTTTTGACATTCTAGTCAGCGAAAAGATGACCTTCTGCCACTTGTAATCTGCATCCAATGGTCCACGACCCTCGATCCAAGGGTTCAGATCAATCCTCGATCTGACGGTCCAAATCATTTCAGGATATCACATATCGCGAGTTCCCACACCATGCTCTTTTGACTCCTCCAATGTGCAAGTCAGCGAAATTTCAATCGCTCGCCATGTGTCCTATGGCTCCAACGGCCAGGATTGTTATCGTGTTTTCACATATTGCAAGTTTGAGGGGTTAGAGAACCTCCTTCCTTTGGATTTATCGATCTGCAAAACTTTGAAACTGTTATTGGACTAATCGGTAGGTGCGGACACTAACTGATCTCCCTAGATCCACCTAGATCTAGAACAAAACATACCAGAACATGACGCTTTCCTTAAGTTTTAGATATTGAATTTACTAACTAAAGAGGGATAGGTGACATACCATTTAAATGTTGCTTCCTCTCACCATCTCCATCCTAGCTTTGTTCCAACACTCATACAATGATGAACCTGCAAAAGAACACAACCAACCAAAGTGATAGTAATAGCATAAACTCAATATAAACCTATGTATGTGATCAAGGAATCATACAATAAAACACAACAAGATTTATAGGAAAGAATCATATTACTGTATCATATTAAATGTGAAAGAGAGATTACAACCATGGCCTTGATGTCATAAGGTACCTTCCAGTTGTCCTTTGTTACCCACATAGTTCTTTCTCCAAGGATTCTGAGACCATGGATCTGATAGCCACTCACAATCTATCTTGACAAAGCAAATCTCAAAGCCACTCTAACCAAGATAACAATCCCAAGCCAAAAACAACTTAGCCAATCCCAAAAGCTCCAAGCTCAAAAGCCAAAAGATAACTTTCTCCATGAGAGCTCCTCTCCTTTTATAAGTTGAAGAGGATAAGGTGAGGAGGTTAGGAAGATTCCACTAAATCATGAAAGCGTGTAAGATCCAAACCATTTGGATGCCACCTCACCATGGAAGTTTCTCCTTCTAGAAGATTTGAGAAAATGCTTGTTTTTCCCACGTGTAGGCAATCTCACACCTTGTCTATAGAGAAACCTACGAACCTCTCACAACCCAGCTATGGTGCAACCTGTGAGAATTAGTCATTCTCGCACCCTGCCTTCATAGCAACCTGTGAAATTCCTTTTTTATAAGGTTTTTACACAGGAAAGTGCAACTTCTTTTCTCATGAAAAGTTCTTCTCCCTTCTCTCTTCAGGAACTCAGGCCACTGACCCCTTTGAAGAAAATAGATAGGTTTACATCATTAGTGGTCATAGGGCTAACAAAAATAATGTGTAATAGAAACAAAGCCTTTGTCATTCTCTGAGATTTCTCCATGTGTCTTCTTTGATAATGGATGGTCCCCCTGCTTTCTAGACTTTGTAAAACCGCTTCTCCTTGCACTTAAAGATCATGCTCCTTCTACTGGATCCAACAATGGTCGGTCCTCGCGCTCAAATCCAATGTTTGAGATTTGTTCCCCTCTTTTGTTTGTTCCTCCTATCTGTATTCAGATTTGACGGTCATTAGGAACTCTGAATGGGTGATCCGACGATCATTATTGCTCTTCACTATTGATCTTACCATGCTATCATCACTGCGCTACTGATCATGTTGATCTTGCCATCAATAAAAAACACACACACATTGCCTTTTGTCTACAAGTATGCCAACAATCTCCCCCTTTGGCATTGATGGAAACCTGGTACCTGAGGAACTGCACTATGCACTCTCTACCTAGACTGCTATTCTTCCTGCTAAACATGAAACCAAACATACCACTATAGCATCCTTACCACACTGATTACCACACTTTTTATCCCGCTTTGACATCAATGTCAAAGAAGAAACATGCTCCGCTCGATTTGTTGCCGTACATATCGAAGGTATCATATATCTGACAATCACATACTCCCCTTGACAAGGTGAACAGATTAGACAAAAGAAGATATAACCCCCAACTTCTGATGAAGATATCCAAAATGTGTCGTTGCTAATGGTTTAGTAAAGATATCAGCTATATGTTCTGTGGAAGGAATATAATTCACCTGAACAATTTTGTTTATAACTTGTTCTCTGAGAAAGTGATATTTTATTGTTATATGCTTAGACTTTTAATGAAGTACATGATTCTTAGAGAGACTGATGGCACTGGTGTTATCACAATGAACTGGAATGGGATCAGTGTAAGTTACCCTCAAATCTGCAAGAGTTTGCATCATCCATAAAATTTGTGTGCAACAAGTATAAAAAACAATGTACTTTGCCTTTGTATTTGATAAGGAAATAGATCTCGGCTTCTTACTAATCCATGCTACTAACGAGTCACCCAGGAAGAATGCACCTCCACTGGTGCTCTTTCTATCATCCACACAATTTTCCCAATCTGCATCTCAATAAGCAATTAACTGAAAATTCTAATTTCTAGGATACCACAAACCATAAGTCATTGTGCCCTTCAAGTATTTGAATATCCTTGTTACAACTACTAAATGACTTTGTTTAGGAGCAGACTGATAACAACCTACCATTCCAACATCTTGCATTATATCAGGATGGGATGTTGTGATGTACAAAAGATTGCCTATCATTGAGCGATATGTCCTTTGATCAACATCAGGTGAAATTCATCTTTATTGAGATTGCAACCAACCACCATCGGTGTACTGATAGGAGAAGAATCCTCCATCTGCAATTTCTTCAACATCTCTTTCAAATACTTTTCTTGAGAGATAAATATTCCTGCAGAACTCTAATTTACTTGTAAACCAAGAAAGTATGGCAGTTCTCCTATCATGGACATCTCAAACTCTGTTTGCATAGAGTTAGCAAACCATTGGACAGAGGATTCATTAGTACATCCAAAAATAATATCATCTACTTAAACCAAAAAACTAGTAAATTATCACCTTCAGACTTATTGTAGAGATTGTTGTCAACAATACCTTTCTTGAACCCTTTGTCTTGTAAAAATGTGTCCAGTCTATAATACCAAGCTTGTGGTGCTTGTTTCAGTCCATATAAGGCCTTCTTCAGCTTGCAAACATGATTAGGATTATCTGTCAATGAGAATCCTTCAGGTTGCTCCATATATACTTCTTCCTCTAGATCTTCATTAAGAAATGTTGACTTAACATCCATATGATACACTTTAAAGTTCTTATGACATGAATATGCAAGAAACATTCTGATGGCTTCCAATCTTTCCACTAGTGAAAAAGTTTCATCAAAATCCCGACCTTCAACTTGTGCATACCCTTTAGAGACTAATCTAGCTCTATTTCTAACAACTTGTCCTTTTTCATTCATTTTATTCTTGAACACCCATTTGGAACCTATTACATTCTTATCTTTGGGTCTAGGAACAACCTCCCAAGTATTGTTCTTCTCAATTTGATCAAGTTCTTCATTCATAGCTCTAATCCAATCATCGTGATTGTTGGCTTCATCAAATTTTTTAGGTTCAATCATAGATAGAAAAGCAATCTGAGATTGTTCTGAGTCTTTAACTAATTTCCTTCTTGTCTGAACTCCTTTATTTATATCTCTGATTATCTGATTTTTAGGATGATTCTTTTTAACAATTTTGAGGGGAGGTTTTGTTTCTTTCTACTGATTTGTGTCATCCTGAGTATTCGTATATTCATCTGATTCAAATTCTTCCCTTTCTGATCCTTGGACCTGTTCATCTTCATCTTCAACTATATCTTTTGTGCTTGGTTCAACACTGCTTATATTTTTGACTGAGACTTCTTCATCAACTTTTATGTCGATACAATCAACCAATTTATGAGCCTCTTATTGTAGCAGTTGTACCCTTTACTGTTTGTAGTATAACTTAAGAAGATACCTTCATCAACCCTATCATCATATTTCCCAATATTTTTAGTCAGAGCCTTAAACACTTTAAAATTTTCAAATGCTTCATATTTTTCCTTCAAAAAGGAAACCCACGTTAGTCTAGAATAATTATCAATAATCAACATAAAATAGTTTTATTTTCCTATACCTTCTTTTCTGATGGTCCAGATAAATCCATACGTACTAACTGGAGAGGTTTTTCTATAGAAAGGAATTTTTTTAGATTTGAACTAAGTGTGAGTAAGCTTTCCTATCTGGCAAGGTTTACAAAAAGATTCATATGGCTTTGATATCTTTGGAATATCTTTTACTGCCCCATTGTTTCTAAAATTGATTATATGATCAAAATTTAGGTGTCCAAGTCTCCTATTTCATAGCCAAATTTCATCATATTTTCCTAAGTGGCATTCTTCTTTTTCTTCTTTTAACACATAGACATTGTTTTATGTTCTTATCCCTTTTGCAACCAGTTGACCTGAATTCAAAGACTTTATTTTACAATCTTTAGAAGTAAAAAAAAAACTTTACATTCTTTGTCACAAACTGGACTAACACTTAGTAGATTATGTTTCAGACCATCTACAAATAGCACATCTTGAGCTTTTCCTTTACCATCACTCAAGCTTACCATTTCTTTACCTTTTATTTTTCCTAGTGCATCATTTCCAAAAGTTACATTCCCTGATTTGTTTTCACTTAGAGTTAGAAACTTACTTTTGTCTCCAGTGATATGTTTGAAACATCCACTATCAATATACCAGGGATTATTTTGTCTTTGGGCTGATAACACTAATCTTCTCTGGTCATTTTCTTTCTTCTTCTGAACCTTGAAATTTTCAGCAACAGGATTTAGATTTGGCTTATAGTTCCTTAAGCGACAGTATGCAGCTTTATGTCCATAATTATGGCAGTTGTAACATTCTGGTTCACTGAATAACAGATCATAACGATTTTTATGCTCATAAACATTGTTATGTTTCACCTCCATCCTTCTCCCAGTCATCACATGATTTATAATCTATGATTGTTTGTTGCTTGGCTGTCTCAATCTTTGTGGTGGCAGATAATCATTCCTTGAAAAACTTGATTTCTCATATCTAAATCTTAAAGAAAAATTTATAGCTTTGTGCCAAAGTTAGATAAAAAAAAACAATATCCATATAAAAATCCTTTGTACCTGGTAAAAGACTTTCTTCTTTGAGTGGGTCGATTTCTTACATGTTGATAGTTTCTCTGATCTACAGATTCGGTTCTGGTACTTTTTCTTTCATTCCTTCTTGGTGGTTGATTTTCTTTCTTTGTTTCTGCAGAGTGGTTGTTGTCAATGATTGTAGATTTGACAAAATTAATGGGTTCTTTATTACTTGGATAATCACTACTTGATCCTTCTTCATAGCCCAAGCCAGCTTTCAACTTTGGATTCCTTTGCTGATTTAGAATGGAAGTTAATACTTCTGAGGCTTTAATACTTGACAGATTTTGGTGATACAATTCCTTAAACTTCTCCATTTCTTTTATGGTTTTTACTATCTCTTCTTCTAAGGCTTCACTCCTTTCTTTCTTATCTGATAACTGTTGTTTCATAATGTCTTCTATTTTCTTTGCCTCTTCTAACTCCACTTTTAGTAGAGTAAAGTCTTCATCAGGTTTTTATCATTCATTTTAAATTGCATCAACAACCATTTTTGTTTTCTCTTCTTACATCTGAGTTTGTCAATTTCTTCCAAAGAACTGATTAATTCACCTTCCATATCCACCACATCTTCTTCATCATCCATCCCACTTCCTAAATGCCCATCATCAAGATCTCCTATAGCCATAATCATAAAATCATTCACTTTATCTTCATAGGAAAAATCACTATTTATGTCTTATGAGGAGTCATCATTGTTTGCACACAAACTTTTCTTTTTACTATATTTCTTAAATTTGTATTTCTTTTCATCATCAGAGATCTAGTCCTTTTTTGATGAAGACACTTAGATGGAAAATGAAATATCTTACCATAGTTAAAACATTTGAAGGGTAGATTGCCTTGATATTTTCTTGATCCTTTCGTTAACCTTCTCACAAATTTTGCCTCAATATCATCTAATTTTGAATCAGTATTCTTGTCGGCTTTAAACAATGCTTCTCTAGTGATGGATTTATCTTTGCTAATTCTCATTTCATATGCAGTTAGAGTTCCTAGGAGTTGATTAATAGTCATAGTTTTAAGATCATTTAGTTCTTCTATTGCAGAGACTTTTGGATTAAATTTATCAAGCATAGATCTTAAAATATTCTGAACTAAAAAGGATTCTTCAATTTTCTCACCAAGACCCTTCATGGAATTCACAATCTATTCAACTCTTAAAAAATACTTGCTGACTGTTTCATCTTGATTCATCTTTAGTTGTTCAAATATCAATCTAGATATGTTTTAAGTTTGACATCTTTTACTTTCTCGTTTCTTTCATAACTGCTAATAAGTTTATCCCACATTGCTTTGGCAGTTTCAAGATGCATCACCTTTACAAACTCATCTTCAGCAAGTCCATTCAAGATAGCATTCATTCCTTTAACATTAAATATGAATTCTAACTTATCATCCTTGGAAGCTAACACAATAGGATTTACATATCCAATCTCTACTACATCACAAACATTGACACCTAAGGCCATTAAGTATGTTCTCATTCTAATCTTCCAAAAGGAAAAATTTGTTCCATCAAAGAGAGGAGGCTTATTGGCTGAAGTCCCTTCATGAATTGTCATGTTTAAGCTTATAGATCTACCTTTGAATAAAGGAACCGACTCTGATACCAATTGTTGAAAATACTAAGACAATTGAGAGGGGGGGGGTGAATCAGTTGTTACTATGCTTAAACAATCTATAACTATTCAAACAATTTTTAGTCTCTTCCAAGTGACCATCAATATTATATAACATATGAACAACATGAATAATAAACATCAGTCACACATAAGATATACACAGAGACATATTTTCATGAGGAAACCCATAAAGGGAGAAAACATCTTCTTATTCGAATGATAGGAAGTATTTTAAGTTCTGTACATCATCTATGTTTGAGAACCAACTCAAAGTAAGGCTACTTCCTCTGTTTTAAAATCTCCAACTTCTTGAGATCACCAACTCTCTGGTTTCTCTAGCACCCACTAGAAGGAAGCATCAACTCCTTGAGTGTTCCAGCACCAACTGGATGGAATCACCTACTTCCACTTATACAAGCACCAAATTTTTGAGAGCACCAACTCTCTGGTTTCTCTAGCACCCATTAGAAGGAAGCATCAACTCTGAGTGTTCCAGCACCAACTGGATGGAAGCACCTACTTCCACTTATACAAGCACCAAATTGTTGAGAGCACCAACTCTCTGGTTTCTCTAGAACCCACTAGAAGGAAGCATCAACTCCCTAAATGTTCCAGCACCAACTGGACTTATACAATCACCAACTTGCATACAAAAAAAATTTTGTTTTCCCCAAGCACCACCCTGCCACCCTATTTTTCTAGCCACAACTAGATGGAAGATAAAACTTCCAATATTCAAGAACCAACTTGAATATTAGAGGACCACAGTCCTCCCTAGCACCACCCAACCTCCCTTAAAATAAATAAGTGATTTAATAACCAACAATATAGGTGTTGCAATTCTTACCACTTCTCCTCTGTTCAACAATTCTTCTCTGCTTTTATTTGTTCTGCGATTTTTCTCTGCTTCTATCTGTTCTATGGCTCTTCTCTGCTTCAAACTATTCTGAAATTTTGGTCTTGCTTCTGTCTGTTCAGCATATCTGAGTTTTATCTCACAATATGAATCCTATAATTTTTACCTTTCTTACAGTTCAATTCATTATTCACTAAGAACAACCAACCATACACAGTCACTTCATATTTCATTTTATCCCCATCGTCTTCTTCAGTTACACCTTGAATTCCCTAGAGAAAAAATGCCTCAGCAACTGAATCGCCAACCGTCCAAGAATCATGATTCAGTTTAGTTAACTGAATTGTAACTGAACAACTAACCGTGAGGTGGAATGATATCCCTTCGATCAGATTCCCATTTCACCATCACTGTTGGATTACATTTGCAGGGTCTCACATTTATCCCATGTGCCCATTGGCTATGACCACAGGCTAATCAAAAAGTGATTTCGCATTTCACATTTCGGATATCTTGTGGTGAGGCTTCTCGACTTTCCATATCGTGACCTCCGAAAATATGGCTTAGCAATTAATTCCTTCCCTTTTCGTGACCACCGAAAATGACCACCGGCTACACCGGCAAGTGCTATGCAATTTCACATTTCACAGATTTTGTTGCGAGTCACTCTAACTCTTCCAACTCACGATCATAAAATGTAGCCTTGCAACTTGCAAGCTCCTTCCTTCACATGCCCACAATCGTGACCAAACACTTATCCATAAAGTGATTTCATGACTCAGGATTTCAGGAATCCTGTGTTGAGGCATCTCGACTCTCCATGTCGTGATCACCAAAATAGAGCTTGGCTACACTAGCTCCTCCCTCCAAATCTCGACGATGTGGCCATGCACTATGACCACTCACCAATAAAACGAACGCTTCGTGATCTTGAAGAATAGAGCTCCTCCTTCCTTTGACTTTCCAGTTAGTGAAAATATGACCTTTCACCACATGTAATCTGCATCCAATGGTCCATGACCCTTGATCCAAGGGTTCAGATCAATCCTCAATCCTACGATCCAGATCATTTCAGGATATCGCATATCGCAAGTTCCCACACCATGCTCCTTTGACTTCTCCAATGTGCAAGTCAGTGAAATTTCAATCTCTCGCCATGTGTCCTATGGCTCCAATGGCCAGGATTGTTATCGAGTTTTTTCATATCATGAGTTTGAGGGGTTAGAGCACCTCCTTCCTTTGGATTTCCCGATCTGCAAAACTCCAAAACATAGCCTTTTTCATGCTCTGATCTTTCGACACCTGTCTTCTTTGATAATGGACGGTCGCCCTGCTTTCAAGACTTTGTAAACCAACTTCTCCTTGCACTTAAATATCATTCTCCTTCTACTCGATCCAATGATGGTCAGTCCTCGCACTCAGATCCAACGTTTGTGATTTATTCCCCTCTTTTGTGGGCTCCTCCTATCTGTATTCAGATCTGATGATCATCGAGAACTCTGAATGGGTGATCCAACGATCATTGTTTCTCTTCACTGTTGATCTTACAAATCCCTCATTGTTGCGTTCCTGATCGTGTTGATCTCGCCATCAATGAAAAACACACACACATTGCCTTCTGTCTATAAGTATGCCAACAGTTACAACAAGACATTAACTAAGGGTAAAGTGGTTGAAAAGAAGTTAAATGGAAGAGTATAAATACACATAAAGAGTCTCTCATTCTTACACACAAGTTCATTAAATATATCTATAGTGAACACTTGATCTATTGGTCAATATGAAGTAGAAAGAATAAGGTAAAGTAAAGGGGATGATTGTTCCAGGTTGTAGCAAGTGTTGGATTACTGAGAGGGGGTGTGAATCAATAATAGATCAATCTACTCCTTTTTAACCATATAATCCAAGTGTTATATCAATGTAGAATTATAATCCAATAATTGTAGAGTAAATAAGCAATGAAAAAATGAACAATCATACACATACACATACACAGTACACCAGTGTTTTACGTGGAAACCCAAAGAGGGAGAAAACCACGAAATCATTTTTCTTATATGTCTTGAAGAATTGCATTCATTGGAAGCACCAACTTCCTTTGTTTTCCAGCTGCAAATGGAAGGAGGCTACAACCTGAGAGAAGCTCCAACTCCCCAATTCTTTGGCTACAACCAGAAGGAGGATACAACCCACTATGTTCTCCGGCTACAACCAGAAGGTGGCTACAACCACTTGTCCTTACCCCATCCAATTTCCATAATGTAGAAGTAGAATGATGAAACCATTGTCACACTATCACTGTGAAATATACCATTGTACAATTGTACCAACTTGTACCAGTGACCTACAGCCAAACAACCTATACCAATAACCTAAACCATGCATCAACCTGTACCTCAAATTGTCATCAACCTTGTTGAATTGTGCCTTTATTCTAGAGAGCGACATTGTAGAGCATGCCTCGCACAAAATATTTTTTGAATGGATCTAAAAATGTTACAAAGAATACTACAGACTATACTCTAACCAACACATTTGGTCTTACTAAATTTGGATATGTTATGAAGAAGTTATGATGTTTTTACCCGAAAGACCTATTTTAGACTAGTTTTAGGACTAGCCACAAACCCTATTTTCCACGGAGTGTAACTCCAAAAATACAATGACCCACAAGATGAAATTTTTACCAAAGATACTTGGATATTTTTCCTCAATTGCCTATCAATTTCATGGTCTAAATCATTCTAGAAAAAAAATTATTGCAAAAATGGTGAGATAACTTGTAAATAACATACCTTAGAAAGCATCATCAAAAGAATTTATCCTCCCTTGAATTCCGACCTTTTCTTCACCTTCCCTATGAAATTCAGCTTAGATATCCTTTGATTACCTCAATAACCTATATATATTCAATATTCTCAAGTGTTATGTAAAATGAGAGAGTCTTTCCTCTTATTTATACTTTCACGTAGCTTCCTCAATGGGTTACCTTTTAACCCACTTTCCTTATTTTAGGGTTAACCAACTTCTAACCGCTTGTCCAATTAGTAATTTATCCATTAAATTTATTATTTAAATAATTTATTTTTTGTCCACTTTGAATTATAGTACACTCATCACTTCACTTTACTTCAAGGAGTTACCTTCTAACCATCTTAAACCACTTTCCTTATTTTAGGGCTAACCCACTTCTAACCACTTGTCAACTTAGTAATTTCTCCATTAAATTTATTATTTAAATAATTTATTTTGTATTCAATTTGAATTATAGTACATTAGTCGCTTCACTTTATTATTTACCTTCTAAAAATCTTTTAAACCACTTTGACTACTTTGACCTTTTGGGGCTTCTAGATGACATATGAGGGTCCTCCAACTTCATAAGGCCATAACTCTCAAACCGTGAGGAGCTATGTGACGTTCCACATACCACTAGAAATGGCATGACATGTAATATCCATCTAGAATATTCATACCTACAAATATATTAAAACTCATACCATTATTCATCAAACAAAATTGGGTCCCTTACCCAAACCCGGGTTCTCCAACTTCTCATGGCCATAACTCTCTAACCGTGAGGAGTTATGTGACATTACACATACCACCAGAAATGGAACGAAATGTACTATCCATATAGAATAGTATTACCTTAAAATATATTAACACTCATACCATTATACATGAAAAAACCTTAGGTCCATTACCCAAACCTTTGTGCTACCAGAATTCGCTACCAGACTTTCTTCAAGGGTTGACATCAATGAAAACTAACCTTAATCAGTAATCTACCCCTTTGGCATTGATGGAAACAATCTGATGCAATACTAAAATCATTTCATGCAATACTAAAGTCATATCACTCATACTCCCCCTGGAACCTTGCCTCTGTCCTCTGCATCTATGTGACCATTTCTTCCCGTCAAATCATGTCTCTGTCCTCTTCATATGCTAAATCTCTCCTCTTTGTCATCAATGGAAAATGTATCTTTCCATTCGGGGCTGCTCCCCCTAACTGAACTGTCTGATCTCCCAACCTGAAATGTCCTCTTTATGGTGCTTCCTCATGTACATCTAGGACATATAAGATAATCATTCAAAAGCATTCATTTTGGAGTACAAATAACTCCAAGTCTTTGGCAAAGATACTCAAAGGCTTCCCGTGGAAGAGGTTTTGTAAATATGTCTTCCACTAGTTCTTTTGTGCCCATATACTCAACTCTGATGTTCTTTTTTGCAACCTATTCCTGTAGAAAGTGATACTTTATTGGAATGTGCTTCATCTTGGAGTGCATCACTGGGTTCTTTGAGATACTGATGGCGCTTGTATTATCACAATATATTGGAATGGACTCATCATACTGAACCTGTATATATGTCAGAGTTTTTTTCATCCATAGAACATGTGTATAACATTTTTTTGTTGCAATATACTCTGCCTTGGTTGTAGATAAAGATATTGATGATTGTTTCTTGCTTAGCCATGATACCAAACACTCACCCAAGTAGAACATTTCTCCACTAGTGCTTCATTGGTCATCAATATAACCTTCCCACTATGCATTTGTGTAGGCAATAAGTGATAGATCATTTCCTTTTGGATATCATAATCCAAACTCTTATGTTCCTTTGAGATATCTGAAAATCCTCTTCACTTCTAATACATGTGATTCCTTTGGTGTTGCTTGAAATCGTGCCACTTATCCAACTTCCTTCATTACATCTGGTTTGGATGTTGTCACATATAGTAGGCTACCAATCATTGACTCGTATTGCCTCTGATATCTATACTTTGAATCATCATCTTTCCTCAACTTGCAACTGGTTTTCATTGGAGTGATACCTGATTTTCAATCTTCCATTTCGAACATATTTAGCATTTCTCTGATATACTTGGTTTGAAAAATAAAAATTCCTTGGTTTATTTGACATATCTGAAGTCCCAGAAAGAAGGATAGTTCTCCAAGTAATGACATTTCAAATTCATTTTGCATATCCTTTGCAAATTTATGGCTTAACCTGTCATCATCACTACCAAAAATAATATCATAAACATAAAATTCAATTAATAAAATACTATATTGACTTACCTTAGTGTAGAGGTTGTTGTTTGCACTTCCTTTCTTGAACCCTGCATGTTGTAGATATTTATCTAGTCTAGAGTACCATGCTCTAGGATCATGTTTTATACCATACAAGGCCAAGGATGATTTTAAGGATGGAAATTTGTTTTAAAATGTAGAAACCTTGGCGAATCTTACTAATCCTTCATATGCCAACTATAAATGTTTGGCAATATTTTTGTAAAAATATTCAAATTTATAAGGATTTTATATAGTTTTTATAAAATATTGGCGATTTTTAAGGTAAAATAATTTTATCCTATATAATTTGGGCGAATAATTTTTAAAATGGTGAATCTCGTTTTTGGAAAAACAATGGGAAATTAGCCCATAAGAGAAATTTATCCCCTAAAATCATCCATGTACAAGGCCTTCTTTAATTTACACACATAATCTTCTTTCTATGACAACTTAAATCCTTCTGGTTGTTCAATGTAGACTTCTTCTTCAAGTTCTCCATTCAAAAAAGATGATTTTACGTCCATCTGACACACTTTAATATTTTTGGAGAATGCATAAGCTAAAAGAAATTATATTTCTTCCATTCTGGCAACTGGGAAAAATGTCTCTTCAAATTCGATTCATTCGGCCTGTGAATATCCTTTACATACCAATTTAGCTTTATTCCTTGTAACCTATCCATCTTCATTCAATCTATTCCTATAAACCCACTTTGTGTCGATCACATTATTAGCCTTTGGTCTTGGAACCAATTCCCAAGTGTCATTTTTCTCTATTTGATCCAATTCTTCATCCATGGCCTTATTCCAAAATGAATCCTTGTTGGCCTCTTCAAAACAGGTTGGTTCAACCGTAGATGTGAGTGCTAGGTGTGTTTGTTCTGGTGAACACATTCTTCTTCTAGTCTCAACTCTTACATCTTTGTTTCCAATAATACGATCTGAAGGATGATTCTTCTGTACTCATCTGCTAGGTGTCTTTGGAGTCACTTTCTTAACTTTCTCTTTTTCTTATATCGGATCCTCTTCGTCTTTCCCTTTTTTTTCATCTTCTATTTCCTCTTCGTAAAGCTGCTCCATTGATTCATTTTCTTCTTCCTTTAATTCTTGTCTACCTGTTTCATCAATTGTTACATTGATGCTTGCCAAAACTTTGTTTAATCTCATGTTGTAACACTTGTATGCTTTTCTTATACTTGAGTAACCAACAAGTACTCCTTTGTCCACACGAGAATCAAAATTTCCATCTTCTCTTTTAATGTAGCATTTGCTTCCAAAAACTCTGAAGTGCTTCACATTTGTTGGTCTTCCTTTCCATGGTGCATAGGGAGTTTTTTTATTTTTGTTCATGAGAATTACTCTGTTTTGAATGTGAAATGTTGTTTTCACTTCCTGTTTCCAAAACATATATGTCAATTTGGAATCAATTAGCATTGTTCGAGCCATTTCCTATAATGTCATGTTCTTTCTTTCAACATATCCATTTTGTTGAAGTGTCATAGCAATGAAGAATTTCCTTTTTATTCCATGACTGTTGCAGTATTCCATAAATTACTTTGAAGTGAATTCTCCTCCATTATCATATCTCAATCATTTGATTTTTGAATCCATTTCATTTTCAACCATTTCCTTATAGATCTTGAAGTTTTCAAAAGATTCTCACTTATTCTTGAGAAAGAAAAATTGTAGTCATTCTTGTATAATCATTAACTCATAACATAAATTATTTCTCACCTTTTAAACCCTTTGTTGTAGTTGGTCCAACTAGATCAGTATGCACAATTTCTAGTGGTCTTGTCGTTGAATATTCCTTTGATTTGAACCTGGTCTTTGTTCGGTTTCCTTGTTGACAATGCTTGCATAAAGTGTTGGTTGGTTTCGTGATCTAGGGAATTTCTCTTACTGCTTCTCTTTTTCTTAATTTGACAAGGTTATCAAAATGTATGTGACCCTTTATTCTGTGCCATAGCCAACTTTCATCTTCCTTTCCTAGACAACAATTTTCATTTCCAATTTCACTTAACACATATATGTTGCTTGAATTTATCGCAGTTGTAGCAATCAATTTTCCTCAACCTTATTTTCTTATATCGCACTTTTGTGAATTGAAAGTGACTTTATGACCTTGGTCACACATTTGAATCACACTTAGAATATTATGTTTCATATCTTCTACTAGTAGAACATTTTCTTCCTTTGTATTCTTGTTCCCAATTATGACTATGTTTTTTCCAATAATTTTAGTTTAATCATCATTTTAGAAGGAGATTGATCCCTCTCTTTCCTTTATTAATGTAAGAAACCTGTCTATATCACATGTAATGTGTTTTGAATAGCCGTTGTCAACATACCAACAACGTTTCTTCTACTTATCTTGTAGAGAGAGTGTGCATTATTCATTGTTGTATTGATTCTTCTTTCTTATCCATGTCCTTTTTTGAGGTTTTTGTTTTTGATTGTTGTTGTTCTGTTGTGGTTCTCTAGGAGGGATTGTCATTCTGCAATATTTGTCCATGTGTCCAAAGTTGTTACACTTGTAGCATTCCACTTCAATGCTCAATGATTCAAACATGTTGTAACTTCTTCTCTATGTTTCACTAGGCCTTCTTAGATAACCCTTTTGTGTATGATTTTCAAAGTTGTTTATGTTCCTGTTGTTAGCTATGTAATTCACAACTTTATGTCCAAAATTATTACATCCATAACGTAAACCAAAAAATATAGTTTGATACATGGGAGTTGAACATCCTCTGAAAGGAGGTGCTCTTATGAATCCTTTTTCTTCTTGAGACCTATCTTTTTTTGTTGGTCGTTGATTCTGAAATCAAAATCTTCTTAGTGGAGGAGTGTCCCTGTAAATTTCTCTGTGGACCTTCCTATCCCCTTTGATTATTTCTGCATAGATTTTTGGATATGTTTCTTGTTTTGTTGTTTTTGAGCTTGATCCCTTTTCTATATGATTGTATCCAAGTCTGGACTTGTCATGATTAGGCCTTTGACTACTGATAATGTCATTCAAAACTTTTGAACTGTTCTGCATATTTTTCTTTTGAAGATCCTTTCTTAATGTGACAATCTCTACCTCCAAATTTTCAATGATCCTGTCTCTTTCTTATAGATATTATTTGAGTGCTTGTTCAATTATTTTATCTTCTTCAATTTGAACCTTCAAATTTGTAATCATTTGTTCTAATTCCTAAGTTTCTTCTTTATTGTCTAGTTATGTTCGTAGCTTCTTTTTTTCCCTCTTTTCTCTTCTGATAACTTCTATGGAACTAATCAATTTCTCTCGATAGTCAACTTCTGCCTCTTTAATTTCTTCTTTGGATTCTTCATATTCTACTTCAGATTCTTCTTTATCAGAGTCTTTTACGTGCATGAATAGAACCCTTTATGTCTCACTATCACTGATTTCATTTTCATTTGATGATGAGATGTCTTCTTTGGTGCATAATCTTTTCTTGAAAACTTTATTTGTGGTTCTTTTTTTTTATATGTTTGTCTTCTTTTTGAGCCACCTTCATCATTTTTTTTTCTTATGAAGAAATTTGTTAGCAAAATGACCAATAACATCACACTTAAAAAAAATTAAAGGAATCTTACCTATATACCTACCGTCAGTTCCATTGTTCATTCTTCTGACAAAGTTGACCAATTCTTCATCATCTTCTGAGATGTCACTATTGCTTCTATGCTATTTTTCTTGTTGTTTTCCCTTTTTCTTTAATCTTTTGGATGCTTTGAAGGTTGCCTCTTTTACATTTGAATTTTCCTGTTCAATTCTCATTTCATATGTTATGAAGATTCCATGCGGTTCTTCCATGCTTATTGAGTTTAGACCTTCTCTTTCTTCTAGTGCTGATATATTAGGGTCAAATATCATAGGAAGATATCTTAGTACCTTTTGAACAATTACAAATTCTTGAATTTATTATCCCAATCCTATGATTGCATTTACTATTTCATTGACTCGTAATAAGTAAGATGCAATATTCTAATCTTCCTTAATCTTTAGTTGTTCGAACTGACCTATATAAGTGTGAAGCTTTGTTGCTTTGACTTTTGAATATCTTTCATAAATATTTCAAAGTTTGTCCCAAATATCTTTAGTAGATTTACAATGTGCAACTTTGGTGAATATCGTTTCACCAAGACCATTCATAAGTGCATTTGTGGCTTTGGAATTATTCTGACTAATTTTCACTGCTTTGTCATTTGTTGGTGGAACTGTTGGTACTATGTATCCATCTACAATTGATTGCCAAATTTCAAATCCCTGTGCCTGTATATATGTCTTCATCCTTATGCTCCAAAATGAATACTTATGTCCATCAAACTGTGGTATTCCATTTTTATACAAGTTGTTTCTCTCCATGATCTACCTTTCAGTGGTTAACTAATTTCTGAAGGAACCTTCTCTGATACCAATTGATGAATTAGTGTGAGGGCGGGTGAATATGTAATAGAGAAATCTAGTCCTTTTTAACCATATAATCCAAGTGTTATATCAATGTAGAATTATCATCCAATAATTGCAGAGTAAATAAGCAATGGACAAATGAACAATCATACACATACATAGTACACCAGTGTTTTACATGGAAACCCAAAACAAGAGAAAACCATGGAATGTTTTTTCTTATATGTCTTGAAGAATTACATTCATTGGAAGCACCAACTTCCTTTGTTTTCCAGCTACAACTGCAAGGAGACTCCAAACCCCTAGCTTCTCAGGCTATAGCATGAGGGAAGCTCCAACTCCCCAATTCCTTGGCTACAACTAGAAGGAGAATAAAACCCCCTATGTTGTTTGGCTACAACCAGAAGGTGGCTACAACCAACTGTCATTTCCCCATCCAACCGCCCTGATGTAGAAGTGGAATGATGAAACCATTGTCACACTATCACTATGAGATATACCACTATACAACTGTACCAAACTGTACCACTGACCTGTAGCCAAACAACTTGTACCAATAACCTGAACCATGCATCAACCATGCATCAACCTGTACCTCAACTTGTAATCAATCTTGTTGAATTATGGCTTATTCTAGAGAGAGACCTTGTAGAGCGTGCCTCGCACAAAATATTTGTTGAATGGATATGAAAATGTTACAAAGAATACTAAAGACTGTACTCTAACCAACACATTTGGTCTTACTGAATTTGGATATGTTATGAAGAAGTTATGACGTTTTTACCTGAAACACCTGTTTTAGACTAGTTTCAGGACTAGTTACAAACCCTATTTTCCACGAAGTGTAACTCCAAAAATACAATGAACCACAAGCTAAATTTTTTACCAAAGATACTTGGATATTGTTTCTCAATGACCTATCAATTTCATGGTCTAAATCATTCTAGAAAATAATTTATTGCGAAAATGGTGAGATGACTTGTAAATAACATACCTTAGAAAGCATCATGAAAATAATTTATCCTCCCTTTCATTTTGACCTTCTTTTCTTCACCTTCCCTCTAAATTCAGCTTAGATATCCTTTTATTACCTCAGTAACCTATATATATTCAATATGCTCAAGTGTTATGTAAAATGAGAGAGTCTTGCCTCTTATTTATACTTTCATGTAGCTTCCTCAAAGGGTTCCCTTTTAACCCAATTTCCTTATTTTAGGGTTAACCAACTTCTAACCACTTGTCCAATTAGTAATTTATCCATTAAATTTATTATTTAAATAATTTATTTTGTATCCACTTTGACTTATAGTACATTCATCACTTAACTTTACCTCAAGGGGTTATGTTCTAACCATCTTAAACCCCTTTCCTTATTTTAGGGCTAACCCACTTCTAACCACTTGTCAACTTAGTAATTTATCCATTAAATTTATTATTTAAATAATTTTTTTTGTATTCATTTTGAATTATAGTACACTCATCACTTCAATTTATTATTTACCTTCTAAAAATATCTTAAACCACTTTGACTCTTTTGACCTTTTGGGGCTTCTAGATGACATATGAGAGTCCTCCAACTTCGTAAGGCCATAACTCTCAAAACATGAAGAGTTATGTGATGTTCCACATACCACCAAAAATGGCATGACATGTACTATCCATATAGAATAGTCTTACCTAAAAATATATCAAAAATCATACCATTATCCATCAAACAAACTTGATTCCATTACCCAAACCCGGCTTCTCCAACTTCTCATGGCCATAACTCTCTGACCGTGAGGAGTTATGTGACGTTCCACATAACACCGTAAATGGAATGACATGTAATATCCATATAGAATAGTATTACCTTCAAATATGTTAAAAATCATACCATTATACATGAAACAACTTTGGCTCCATTACCCAAACCTTTGTGCTACTAGAATTTCTTCAAGGGTTGACATCAATGACAACCAACCTTAATGAACAACAAGGTATGATTATGTAGTAGGGTTGTTACAGGTTATGAAGTACGTCATTGTGTATGTTTTGAGGGTTATATCTTGGTAATGTTATGGCTCATATTGGTGGTATGGATTGGTGATATTTTGGAGGTTATGGTTTATGATTGATGCACATATTGAGATTTTTGCTACTTGTTTAGTACATGATTTATGGCATATGTTGTGGTACATGTGTGAAGCATGTCATATGGTACATGTTTGAGGCAATTTGGTTGAGTTGTATTGTTGAATATGTTAGTACAATTTGAGGTTGCATAACATTGAGGGTTTGATACATGGTTGATGTGATAGTTCATTAGAATTGTTTCATGGATGGTATGGCACATGCTTAAGGAATATCTTGGAGGCCCCTTTTGGTTTATGGTTGCATATGGTTGAGGTTCTTGATTTGGTGTTGTCCTTGAGACATATCCTTGGTACATTGTATATGGTTGGTATGGTTCATTGTTAGAGGCACATCTTTGTGATATTGGAATATACTTGAGGCATATACTTTTTATATGATCTTGGTTGATTATGATGCATGCTTGAGGTTTTGGTTTATACATTGATGCATATGTTGGTACATGGTTGATGGTTGATATACATGGTTGATGGTTGATGTACATGGTTGATGGTTCAGGTACATGGTGCAGGTGTTGGTGCATGGTTGACGCACTTGTTATTTTAAAGGTTCTTGTACATGTGTTGGTGCATGGTTGGTGCATGGTTGATGCACGTGTTTTAATACAGGTTGTGGTACATGGTTGATTCTTGGTAGGGTACAGGTTGATGGTTTGATACATTCTTGGTCAAGGCATGCATTGGTGATCTTGGACATCTAGTTGATAGGTGTCCTTGGTATATGGTCCATGTGAGAGGATATGGTTGAGTATCAGTGAAAGTGACAGGTTGGACATGTTGGTCAGTGACAATTTGATATGACTGGTTGACAGTGAAATTGGTAGTGACAGTGGTAGTGACATTGATAGTGGCAATGATTGTGGTAGTGAAAATTGGTCTACACTTATATTTCAGGGTGATAGGGAGTTGAAGATGGAGAACATAGGGAGTTGGAGATTCCTTCTGGTTGGAGCGTGATAATTAGGGTGTTGTATCCTCCTTCTAGTTGGAGCTAGAGAATTTAGGGAGTTTTAGCTTCCTTCAAATTGGATATTGTAAATAGGGGGTTGTAGCCTCCTTCAAGTTGTATCTAGAGAATTGGGAAGTTGATGCTTCCAATGAATTTATTCTTTGATATATAAGAAATAATTCTATGGTTTTCTCCCATTTGGGTTTCCACGTTAATTTCAGTGTCACTACAAGGAAAATACCTTGTAGCGAAGGTTTTTAGTGTTACAAAATTGACAAAAATTGTCGAAAAAACCTCTGTGAAAACATTTATTTTTGGTAGTGGATGTTTTTGGAGAGATCATAACAGAACTTCATTATAACTAAAAAAGTTTGGGAGAGAAGAGGTTTTAGTAGATTTTTTTTAGGAAGTGCACTTCATGGTGTATATGCACCAATGCATTCTCAAAGATAAAGAATCAATTCTTACATTTCACGAAGAACACTAAGGTAGTCCTAAAATATTGCGGCACTAGTGTGTTTATAAATACTAATGCACCGATTCTTTAATAGCAACAACGCACTGGTGTAATCTATGATACTATGCACCGATGCATTCTCAAACTTAAAGCACCTATGCTTACATTTCACAGAAAGCATCAGGGTTGTCCAAAACTAATTGGGGCACTAGTTCTCTTATAAATCATAATGCACCAGTGCTTTCATAAGAACAATGCACCAGTCAAATATATGATACCATGCATCGGTGCATTATGATGCAGGAGCATAGCTCACCTACCAAGCGAGCCAGTGTGTGGGAAGAAGAGACAGCTGGACAAGCCAGCAAACTTCAGATTTTGAAATTCTACCTTGTTATTGTTGCGCCGCCGTTTAACAAAAGGCATTCAAAGCCGGGCGCACTTGTATATGTTATAGATAGGAAGGAATTTAAGGCTATTAAGGCTGTTAGATAGAAATTGATTGTAGATTAGACAGTAACCTTTCGAGAGGGAAAACGGAGTATAGACACCCTCCCTTGTATCATTGTAATTCATATTCACATTCAGCATTAGCATAGAGGCAGGAAGAGAGCAGAGCAGAGAGTTGTGAAGAAACCTCCATGTACAGTTATTGAATTAAT